>CAUYON010022863.1:0-26215 GCA_963573935.1 Arctocebus calabarensis | reverse complement strand
TTCTATACCCATTTTCTTAAGTGTTCTGATCATGAAGGGATGCTGAATATTATCAAAAGCTTTTTCTGTGTCAATTGAGAGAATCATATGGTCTTTGTTTTTTAATTTGTTTATGTGCTGAATTATATTTATAAATTTACGTATATTGAACCAGCCTTGAGATCCTGGGATAAAACCCACTTGGTCATGGTGTATAATTTGTTTGATGTGTTGCTGGATTCTGTTTGCTAGGATCTTATTGAATATTTTTGCATCAATATTCATTAGTGAAATTGGTCTATAATTTTCTTTTCTTGTTGGGTCTTTACCTGGTTTGGGGATCAAGGTGATGTTTGTTTCATAGAATGTGTTGGGTAGTATTCCTTCTTTTTCTGTATTTTGAAAAGGTTTAATAATACAGGTACTAGTTCTTCTTTAAAGGTTTGGTAGAATTCTGATGTGAGGCCATCTGGTCCCAGGCTCTTCTTTTTAGGGAGATTTTGTATAGTTGAATCTACTTCAGAACTTGATATAGGCCTGTTCAACATTTCCACTTCATTGTGGATAAGTCTTGGAAGGTAGAGTGCTTCCAAGTATTGGTCAATTTCCTTCAGATTTTCATATTTCTGAGAATAAAGTTTCTTGTACTATTCATTAAGGATTTTTTGAATTTTTGAGGTGTCTGTTGTTATTTCATCTTTACCATTTCTTTTCTTTTCTTTCTTTCTTTCTTTTTTTTTTTTTTTTAGACAGAGCCTCAAGCTGTTACCTTGGAATGAGTGCTGTGGCATCACAGCTCACAGCAACCTCCAATTCCTAGGCTCAAGCAAGTCTCCTGCCTCTGCCTCCCAAGTAGCTGGGACTACAGGCACCCACCACAACACCTGGCAATTTTTTAGTTGCAGCCGTCATTGTTGTTTGACGGGCCCGGGCTGCATTTGAACTCATCAGCTCAGGTGTACGTGGGTAGCGCCTTAGCCCGTTGAGCCACAGGACCCGAGCCCTTTACCATTTCTGATTGATGAAATTAGAGATTTTGCTCTTTTTTTCCTGGTTAGGTTAGCCAAAGGTTTATCTATTTTATTGACCTTTTCAAAAAACCAACTTTTTGATTTATTGATCTGCTGTATAATTCTTTTGTTTTCATTTTCATTTAATTCTGCTCTATTTCTTTTCTTATGCTGGGTTTGAAATTGGAATGTTCTTCCTTTTCCACTTGCTTGAGATGTCCCATTAAGTTGTTAACTTCTTCTCTTTCCATTCTTTTGAGGAAGGCTTGCAGTGCTATAAATTTCCCTCCTATGGCCTTTGCAGTATCCCTGAGGTTCTGATAATTCATGTCTTCATTATCATTTTGTTCTAAAAACTTGGTAATTTCCTTCTTAATCTCATCTATAATCCAACTATCATTCAGCATAAGGTTATTTAGCTTCCGTGTTTTCGTATGAGAATGCAGATTCTTGTTGTTACTGAGTTCAACTTTTATTCCATGATGGTCTGAGAAGATGCAAGGAATAATTTCTGTCCTTTTGAATTTGCTGAGATTAGACTTGTGACCTAAGATGTGATTGATTTTCGAGTATGTTCCATGGGCTGATGAGAAGAATGTGTATTCAGTTTTGTTAGGATGAAATGTTCTGTAGATGTCTGTTAGATCCAAATGTTGAATGGTTAAGTTTAAATCTAAGATTTCTTTGCTTAGCTTCTTATTGGAGTATCTATCCAACACTGATAAAGGGGTGTTAAAATCTGTGACTACTATGGAGCTGGAGGAAATCAAGTTGCTCATGTCTGTTAGAGTTTCTCTTATAAATTGAGGTGCATTATGATTTGGTGCATAACTATTAGTAATTGAATTCTCATCATATTGAGTCTTGCCCTTAACAAATATGAAGTGACCATCCTTATCTTTCCTTACTTTAGATGGTTTAAAGCCTATTGTATCTGCCTACAAAATTGCAACACCTGCTTTTTTCTGCTTTTCTTTGCCTGGATTTATAGATGACCATCCCTTCACCTGAGTCTGTATTTATTTTTTAATGTAAGATGATATTCTTGAATGCAGCAGATATCTGGCTTGAGTTTTTGTATCCAATCAGCCAGCCTGTGCCTCTTTATGGGACAATTTAAGCCATTCACAGTAATTGAGAATATTGATAGGCCTGGTAGAATTTTGGGTATCGAGTTTTTTTGAGAGACCAAGTGGATATTTTTAATCCTTTTGCCATTGTGGAAGATGAAATTTGATCAAAAGTTTCAAAGTGAGTTTACTTTTGTGGTGGAGAATTGCACTGACCATTATAGAGGATAGGTCTGAGGATATCCTGGAGACCTAGTTTAGCTATGGCAAATTTCTTCAACATGTGAATGTCATTGAAGTATTTAATTTCTCTAGCATAAATGAAACTCAGTTTAGCTGGATACAGCATCCAGGGTTGAAAGTTACTTTGTTTTAGGAGAGTAAATGTTGATGACCACCCTCTTCTAACTTGAAAGGTATCAGCATAGAGATCTGTAGTCATTCTTATATTCTTCCCTTTGTGGGTTATGGTTTTCTTACATCTGGCTGCTTTCAGAATTTTCTCCTTCATATTAACTTTAGTGAAGTTAATTATGATGTGCCTGGGGGATGTCTATTCAGGTTGAGTTGTGCTGGGGTTCTGAAACTGTGTGCTATCTGAATTTCAGAATCTCTTGGCATGTCTGGAAAGTTGCCTTTCATAATCTCCTGAAGAAGAGCCTCTGTGCCTTGTGAAGCTACTTCGTTGCCTTTAGGGATCCCTATAAGGTGAATATTGGTTTTCTTTGAATTATCCCAGCGCTCCCTAAGAGAGTGATCTGTTTTTACTCTCCACTTCTCTTCCTATTTGAGCATTTGAGAGCATTCAAAAGCTTTGTCTTCGATGTTGGAAATCCTTTCTTCTGCCTGCTCCATTCTGTTACTGAGGGATTCTATTGCATTTCTCATATCTTGGAGGGCTGCAACTTCTTTTCTCAATGTGTCTAAATCTTTGATGATTTTGTCTTTGAATTCATTAAATTCTTGAGACATCTTTTGAATTATTTGTAGAATATCTAACTCCAACTTTACTTCCATTCTGTTGATCTTATTTGCCATCCAAATTCTTAATTCGATTTCTGACATCTCAGCCATGTGTTTGTGAATGGGATCCTCTGGTTTGGCTGTTTTGTCATTCCTTGGGGGAGTTGAACTGTTCTCATTATTCCTGTTGCTAGAGTTTTCCCGCTGATTCTGCCCCATGATTGTTTTTCACTGTTTAGCTAGATGAGCAGGTAAGGTGAAATTGGATTGGAGACTTCTGGGGTTGTGGTTGACCAGTCCTTCACCAGGGGACTGGGACTGCTGACTGCAGCTTTTCATTTTGCAAAGGACCTGTACAGTACTACAGTCTGTGACTCTAGAGGCCTGATTGGTGTAGTCAGGATAGGTGACTCTGTCTTGTATTCAGCTGATCTCTGTCCAATCCTAGTGAAACAGTGACTCTGGGTTGCAGTCTCAGCTTTGGAGAACATCTCGTACCCCACAGATAATACCTAGAAGAGGAAAATCAAACCTTCCCACTACAAGAAAACCAGAGTATCATCTTGGAGGGTCCTCAGGTGATTTGTCCAGTTCAAGAGTTCCAAACCATTTGTCCCAAACAGCACCCACTCTCTAGCTGGAGAGTTCAAAAGGTCTCCAGCAACTAGATATTAGGAGTCTGCTGGTAGCTCAAGTGTGACTTGAGCACCTCTGGTGCTCTGAGGTGTCAGACAGGCCTGTCCAGTCAAACAGGCCTCCAGGTTTGGAGCAAGGTGGGTGATGCCTCTTTTCCCACCTTGCTCCCCCTTCACCACTGGACTCTCGTAACCCAGTCTCTGGTGGCCCCACTGGCAGTTTCTGTTAACCCAGTCTCTGTGGCCCAGGACTATGTGCCTGCCAGAATCAAAGTAAGGTCACTGCCTCCTCCTTGTGGTTACCACCCTCTTCCACAATCCAGCAGGGGAAGCTGAAGCCTGCTTGCCTGAGGCACTCAATGGCAGCTGGAGAAAGTTCCACCTGAGCTCAATCTAAACCTCATGATAGCCTGACAGCAAAAGAATTTTTCCCTCAGCCCCTGCACCTTTGTTGCCACTGTTCTGTAGCTCTGGTACCCCTATTAGGCGAGGTCTGGTTCCCTCTGGCACACCACAGAGTTGGGGAGATGACTCTCCCAAATTAGACCCCAGCCAGATCACTATACAATGCTGGTGTTGGGTGGGAGGTGTCTCCACTTGGGTTTGTGCACCTCAGCAGTTCCTGAGTCTCCACCTGTAGTGCAGAGACCCTACTTTTGAGATGTGCTTTCTCAGGGCCGGTTCATTCACCTTTCCCTCTATGTCTTTCGATACTGTTACTGTATTCACAGATACAGCACAGTTGCATTGCTTCTGTCTATGCAATGCCCAATCCTAGCCAAGAAGTGCAGACATTCTGATCTCTGCAGGGGTTGTATTTCTAGACTGCCCAGTCAGTGGGGAAGGGTAAACTGAAGTTCAAGCTGGCAAGGAAAATTTGTTTAAACTTCCTGCCAGACAAGGGAATTCCTGGGCTTACAGCAGGGGTTCTCTGGAAAAGGAGTCCCAACTTCAGAATTCCCTCCGGTGGGGTGAGGGAGGAGAGCCTCAGTTCATCACTCACAAGTAAAGATCCCACAGCAAGCAAGCAACTCTCTTAGGGGAGGAGACAGACACATGTCCTCTTTGGGATAAGATCTGTACCTGAAATCTGTTTTCTTGGAGTCGAAGCTTGCCTTGGCAGGGAAGACGTGCAGTTATCTATCTCTTTTCTCAGCTCGGCTCCTCTCCTTGGCTTTGTTGGGTTCTTTCTGGCTGTTATTTCTCCCTCTGGACTAGAGCTTCTGTTGAAAGCTGGCTCCAGTCAACCGTCGTCCCCCATTCCCCTTTGTTCTTATTGAATGTGAAAATTGTAGTTAGGGAAAGTAGCCAACCCAAGGATTTAGCAAAACACAAAACATGTTGAAACCAAGCGAGCAAATAAACAGACAAAAAGGTTACCAGACACATCAACACACAGATGCATGGACAATCAGAAACAACTGCACATACAGACAAAAAACAACTACAACAGAAATGATGATAAAAAAAAAAACTCTAAAAATCCGATGTAAGCACTCTCAGCAACCATAAGAAGGGAAGAAGAGGAAGAGAAGAAATTAATAAAAAAAAGAAAAAATATTAAAAGAAAATTAATAGCTCTGACAGGGAAAGGATGGAAAAAGAGAAGGAAAAAAAAGGGCACCAACTGCCAAAATATTGTTTATATGTATGTATATATAAATATAATAAGTAACAATAAATATAGATATTATTGAATATATATTATATATTTTAAATATATAAATAATAATAAATATATATTTATATACAAATCTATAAATAATATATTTATACGAATGGCATAGGGGTCAACTTTAGTAGGAATATATTTGCATTGCAATATACTTTCTGGACACCAGGTGGTACTGTGAGTGGTTCCCAGGCTTATACCTGATTCACGTTTCACTTTGTTACCACAGTTACTGCCCTATCTGGCCTGTAGAAGGGGGTGCCTGTCATGGCCATTTCTGAAATTTTAAAATATGTCAGTTTTCCAACTGGCTGCCCAACCTCGGCTGACCTGTTCCAGATGGCACCCCTTTCTGACCTCCAGATTGGTGCAGGAGTCCACACTTCACCAGCTTCTCCACTCAGCACCTAGTTTCCCCACGAACTGGGAATTGCAATCCTCCGTGGGGGAGGGGCTGATTGCCGCTGGTGCCCACAGTTTCAGCAGCGGCTGAGATTTTTCGAAATTTTTCCATCATTGTCCAGATTACACTTTGAGTCCAGCAATCCACCTGTTCGCCGCACACTCCAAGCTGCCAGTCTACACCAATATTCCCTGCCAGGAATGATCAAGTTCTTTCATTCACACTTGCTGTTCTGGAAAAAGGTGCCCCTGGTGGCCTGCCATTTTCAACATTTCCAAATGTGTCTATTCCTGGGTGGGATTCTTTCCCCTTAATTTTCTATTGGGCTGCCTAGCCCCCTGCTGCTCTGAACAGTGACCCTCTCTGGTGATGAAATTCCACTCGGGAGTCCACACTTCACCAATCTTTCCACAAAACACCTAGTTTCCCCATGAACTGGGAACTACAGTCCTCTGTGGGGGAGGAGCAGGTTGCTGCTGCTGCTTCAACAGTGGCACGAAAATTTCTTTAGCAGATTCCACTGCTCCAGGTTACATTTTAAGTACAGCAATCCAGCATCTCATTATACACACCTAGTTGCCTGTCTGCACCAACACTCCACTCCATCCATCCACCCTCTCTCTCACCTTAAGATTTGGGAGAGTTGCGCTAGACATCCGTCCTGTCCTCCATCATGCTCCGCCTCTTGTCTTTAAATTTTAGAAAATCATTTCTATTCTGTTATACCACTGCTTGTTTTCAATCAGCATTATGGTTCTAAAATCCACCCCTGTTGTATGTAGTTGTGGCTTATTGTTTCTACAATTTAGCCTTACATTATAGGAATACACTATGACTTATTTATCCATTTTCCTATCACAAACATTTAAATTGATTCCTTTTTCTTCTCCCCCTATATGTAAATTGCTGCTATGAATACTCTTGTGTAGTGTCCTGAAGCCCACGTGCAAGCATTTTTCTAAAGAATTGTTGGCTTAGAGAGTATACATGGCATGGTCAGAGAAAAGTGGCTGTGCTAATATACACTCTCAGCAATATCTTTTCCTTAAACTTGAAAGCAGCTCCTTATTTTCCCAAAGCACAGCTAGGCTGCCATGTTTTGTTTTGTTAACTTATTTATTCATTCCTTTATTCAAAGGCAGAGCTTCCCTATGTTGCCCAGACTGGACACTCCTGAGCTCAAATGATCTTCCCACCTTACTGAGTAGCTATGGCTATAGTCACATGACACTGAACTTAATCTGCTTTGGTAAAAAATTTAAGTAGGCCTAGCATTCTGGGAGGCCTAGGCAGGTAGATTGCCTAAGCTTATGGGTGTGAGACCAGCCTGAGCAACAGCAAGACCCCATCTCTAGAAATAGCCGGGCATTGTGGTGGGTGCCTGTAGTCCCAGCTACTTGGGCAGCTGAGGCAAGAGAATTGCTTGAGCTGGAGAGTTTGAGGTTGCTATGAGTTAAGATGCTACAACACTCTACTGAGGCCGAGGCCTGCTGACAAAGTAAGACTTTGTCTCAAAAAAATATTTAAGTGGGGGCCATGGGTGGTGGCTCATGCCTGTTATCTTAGTACTCTGGGAGGTTTAGGTGGGAGGTGGATAGCTTGAGCCCAAGAGTTCGAGGTTGCTGTAAGCCAGGCTGATGCTGTGACACTCTAGCCTGGGGCAACAGAGAGATTGTCTCAAAAAAAAAATGTAAATGGAACCTCAAGAATAATATAATATTCTTAAAACTGAATAGCATAAGTAACTGTTAAGATTCCTTAATCTGGCTTGGTGCCAATAGCACAGTGGTTACAGCACCAGCAACATACACCAAGGCTGATGGGTTCAAACCTAGCCCCGTCTGGCTAAACAACAACGATAACTGCAACAAAAATAGCCAGGTGTTGTGGCGGCCGCCTGTAGTCCCAGTTACTTGGGAGGCTGAGGCACAAGAATCTCTTAGTTTGTGATTGCTGTGAGCTATGATGGCACGGCACTCTACTGGAGGACAACATAATGAGACTCTGTCTCAAATAAAAGAAAAAACAAGGATTTCCTTAGTTATAACCCTTCCTTGGGGATCCTCTACTAAATTAACTTGTTCCAGGGGCCAACTCATCTTACCAGTATAAAAGCCTCCTTTTTTCAGTCTTGCTTTCTCCAGTGTCCCATCTTCCTCTTGTCTTCAGCCCTAGTCAAAGAAAATAAAGACCCTCATTTCCAAAAACAAAAACAACAAAAAATCAAACAAGAATTAACATGCTACCTATAAAGGCACAACCTTGCCCGCAATGTAGCTGTCCTTTTACATCACTACACATTATGTTGTTTGTAATTATTCCAGAATGAATTCTTGCTTTACTTTCACATACCCAGAAGACCCATTAAACTATTTTTTCAAAAGAACAGTAATTCCCTAGAGATAAATTTTACAACCATCTGTAGAGTAGTTCTGGTTAAAGCCTATTAGCTTGTTAGTATCAGAAACTAACTTGAGCTAGCTTAAGCAAAAAGGAGAATTTGTTCTAAGGGTACAAGGATATTGTAAGACCCCAGGAAAGAATTTCTCATTGGTCAGATTTGGGTAAGGTGTCCTTCTGGAAACTAATCAACACTAGCTAGAAATATGAGGTCAGAATGGCCTCCCATGAATCTTGCTGTGGAGGGGAAGGGCAGTATACATGTTCAAGACATGTTTTGGAAATGGATGAATGGTAGAGAGGAGCCAAATCAAAAATTTCTAAATAGTAAAAACAATAGTAGACGTCCCATTTGTTCCTTTCTCCTTGCCAAAGGATCGACAATTATTTTCTTTATAAAAATTCTTTATCAAAACAAAAATATGAGATCTCAATTATATCTTTAGTAATATATATACATGTATACATATACATGTAAACACATCTTCTCCCTCTCAAAGATAATTATTTTTGAGCCTTTCTCATCCTAATAGCACAGAAAAGTATAAAGTAGTTTCTCAGCCTTGGTATTCTGGGCCAGGCAGATAATCCTGTGTTGTAAGGGGAAGAAGACTGTTCTGTACCTCATAGGATATTTAGCAGCATCCCTAGCCTCTATCCACTAAATGACAGTAGCACTCCCCACCTACCCATGGTAACAAGCAAAAATACCTCAGACTTTGCCGAATGTATCTGGGAGATGAAATCATCCAAATTAAAAACCACTGGTATAAATACAAAACATATTTAAACAATTAGAGAACAAAAAAGTAAAGTATAATTTACAAAATTATATCTTAAAAAGCTATAAAATTGGGTGGTGCCTGTGGCTCAAAGGAGTAGGGCGCCAGCCCCATATACCAGAGATGGCGGGTTCAAACCCAGCCCCGGCCAAAAACTGCAAACAACAACAACAACGACAACAAACCCCATAAAATTTCCATTTTTGCTTTAATATTCTTGGGAGAACATAGGCAAATCACTTTTCATTTTATTCTGCAGGAAAACAATGGTGGTACTATAGTACTCTTACAAGAGTCTCATGATTTTTTTTTACTTTTTTGAGACAAGGTCTTTCTCTATTGTGATCACAGCTCACCATAGCCTCAAACTTCTCAGCCTCCTAAAGTGTTGGGATTATAGGCATAAGCCAATGTGCCTGGCCATTTTTCAGTTTTTTACCAAAAGGATGCTACAAAGAAAATTCTCCTAATTTTCCACCAAATTCTTTAGAAGGCAAATGTATTTGACTGAAATTACGAATCAATAACATTTTCTATTGCTTTATTGGCATAATTTAAGAAAACTGGTTTATCTTTTTTTTTAACTTGTCTTTAGGTAAGAACTATCAACCTCACATTTATCTTTGTCTTCACGCTTTATTTCAATCTAACATTAAACATCTGTATTCACTCATTCTGCAAATATTTATTGAATACCTAGATACCAGGCCCTGTACTAAACACTGGGGATCTGTGGTCAGAAAATAATAAACGATCCTTGGCCTTATGAAGTTTGTCATATGGTGGGAAAAACAGGTAAATTTCCAACTTTCCTTCAAAAGAGACAGAGTTGTGCTATGTTGCCCAGGCTGGTCTCAAACTCCTGACCTCAAGCGATCCTCCCTCAGCTTTCCTGCACCCGTCCTGGGCAGGACATGATGCTATGTGGTTCTATAATGGGAAGAGTTTACCTCCTTAGGGAAGTGGGGAGGTTGTAAGGGGAAAGCATTCTAAAGACAGAGAGAAAAGTACAGTAGGTGCAAAGGTCCCATGGCAAGAGCAGAAAAGAGGACACCTGTTAGTATTTTAGATTAACAGTCCAGGGTGGAGGGGATAGTCATTTGGAGGAGGGTGGTAGAGGCTAGATTAAGGGGATCAACTGAGATAATAGCCAAAATGGGAATCCTGAAATAAATCTGGAATTCTCTTGCAATGCAAATATTCACTCATTCATTCATTCCTTTTCCTTATTTATATTGATTGTTCTATATTGGTCCTTTTTCAAAGAAAGACACAAAAAGTACAGAAATATAAGGTGAGTGAATGTTATGTTTCAGAAGAAAGAATACCTTTTTAACAATAGCAGTTCAGCATTGTATAATCTGATAATTATAAAGGAAATTTTTCTACATTTTAAAGAATTTAACTAGAAATTTGCTTCTATAATGGAAGAGAAAGAAAGCCTTAGAATGGTATTAGTTGTATGATCCATTTCCCCATTAATTATAATGGTATCTTAAAAATATACTATATGATATTAAATCACATTAAGGAGGAAGAATGTTGTAATAGAAAAAGCATAGGTTTTATAGCAGTATTCCTTGACCTAGTTCAGTTTCACTAGCAGCTCAGTCCTGACCTAGTTTGTTTCACTAGCAGCTCAATTCAGTGAGCCCAATTCAGAAACGAGAACCAGAAATGTAATTTTTCTCAGGCCAAGCAGACCAGCCTACATCTGAACTAATGAGTTAAGCTCTTACTTACTGCTCATTGCAACTTTTCCAACAGTACCAGTACCACATCACTTTATCAGAAGTCATTGATCTTGTGCTTTTTTTCACCCAGCAAAATCAAGCTTTTAAAGATAAGATGATGATGGCTTAGTGTGGTGGCTCATGCCTATAATTTTAGCACTTTGGGAAGCTGAGGCAGGAGGATCCTTTAAGGCCAAGAGCTTGAGACCTGAGCACAAGTGAGAACCCCATCTCTACAATAAACTAGAAAAATTAGCTGGACATGGTGGTATGTGCCTGTGTTCCTACCTGCTTGGGAAGCTGAGGCAGGTGGATCACTTGAGCCCCGGAGTTTGAGTTTACTGTGAGCTATGATGATAACCACTGCACTCTAGTCAGTGTGACAGAGCAAGACTCCGTCTCAAAAAACAAAACAAAACAAAAATAAAACTGAAAAAATGCAGATAACACTTGTTTTTCAGGACTTATCTGGTTATGGACTACTTGTTTATTTATTTACTGTTTTTTTATGGGGTCTTGCTCTTGTTCAGGCTGGCCTTGAACCCTTGAGTTCAAGCAATCCCTGGACTATTTATTTAGATCATTAATTTCTTGCTGTACAATAGCAAAAATAAAAAGGAAATGACTTCTGCAAAGACAGAATCATCTTTGTGTTCCCTATAGTAGTTAGCAGTTAGTATGATTAAATAAAAATACATTTTATCACTTTTCAATAACTCTTTTTAAAGTCTTAGGTAATATCAAAGGTAAAAATGAGACTGAGCTTTGTCATTTTGTATTACATTGTCACTATCCCTAGTCTATTCACAAATGAGCTTTGACTATGGCAGAGAAATTAAATGAAACACTTTGAATAGTGTTGAATAAAAACATAGATCAATTCTTATTCAGGCTATTGTCAAGTATGACCTTAATTACTAGAAGAATAAAATTAAATCCAACATAATTAAATGTATTTAATGGGAGAAACAAAAGAAGAAATGGAGAGATGATTCCAGATTATAGGGAACTTACAAACTTGTTAAATCAGACTTTCTCTTGTACATTCACAATTTTAGAGAGGCTGGGTGTGGTGCTTCACTTTTGTGGGCAGTGGAGTAGGAGAATTGTTTAAGCTCAGGAGTTAGAGACAAGCCTAGCAAGAGACCTCACCTCTACCAAATGTTGGGCACCTGTAGTCCCAGCTACTTGGGAGGCTGAGGCAGGAGGAACTCGGAGTCCAAGAGTTTGAGGTTGCTGTGAGCTAGGCTGACACCATGGCACTGTAGCCTGGACAACAGAGTGAGACTTCAGAGAAACTTGAAAAGGGAGCAAAAAGGGGAAAGTAGAGAACAATATGTATATATAGTATCCTACCAATTATATACTTTTAAAAGTATACACACATATATATTGGGCTATGCATAGACTCTGGATGGATGGATACATGTGACATTCATATTATGACTATCTCTGGAAAGGGGGTATAGAGGCCAGGTAGGTGAGGCAATAGGAGGAATACTTTTCACAGTGTAGCCTTTAGTACTATTTCACTTTTATTTTCTTTCTTTCTTTTTTTTTTTTTTTCTTCATTGACCCCATTCTTCTGGAGAACACTTTTAGGAGGAAAAGTAAAATGATCCTTTTTCATTTCAAGTTTAAACTTCTAAGTTGATTATTTTTAAAGTGGTTATTTATAATATACTAAAATGATAATCACACATTGATCTGGTGAGTAAAGGACTCAAATTCAGGACTGAGATTTTATTTCAACCTGTGCACTAACTAGCTGTGTGATTTTAGGCAGTCATTTATGATTTTTGTTAGATTTTTGGGGGGTGGGTGGCTGGAGAGAATGGGACTACATGGTCTTCAGGCATCTTAAAGTCAATGGTCAATCATTAGTGAATTCTCAGACACATTAGATTGTAAACAATCAAAATGTTCATCAAAAGGAAACAGGTTAAATTATGATACATCCACTAAATGTAATACTATGTGTTCATAAAAAAGAATAAGGAAACTGGCTCGGCGCCTGTACTCAGTGGTTAGGGCACCAACCATGTACACCAAGGCTGGCGAGTTTGAACCTAGCCTGGGTCTGCTAAACAACAGTGATAACAACAACAACAACAACAACAACAAAAACTGCCGGGCATTGTGGCAGGTGCTTATAGTCCCAGTTACTTGGGAGAGAGGCAAGTATTCTGAGGCAAGAGAATCGCTTAACCCCAAGAGTTTGAGTTTGCTGAGAGCTGTGACACCACAGCACTCTACTAAGGGTGACATAGTGAGACTCTGTCTCAAAAAAAAAAAGGAATAAGAAAACTCTTTAACTCCCAGAATGGAAAGCTCTCTAAGATATTTGTTAAGTGAAAAAAGCAAGGTGCTGCACAGTATATAAAGAAACACTGGGAATATAGAAACACTTTATGTACAGTATATATGATATAGATAATGAACATAAACATATTATGTGTGATATATGTTCATCACATATAAATACATAAATGAAGGGATAGATGTGGAGGACTGGACACCATGCTTGCAAAGGACAGTTACTGATTCTTATCACATTAAAAGGAAAAGCTGAGAACAGGACAGTCTCCTGGCAAGCCTAGAGACGTTTCCTGATTTGGGGGCAATCCCCCAAGTAACTCAGTGTTTTGGAATGAGATAAGGTAGATCACCACTAGTGAGCATGTGTTAAACATTGATGCTTAGTAGTTCTTCATGAGGGTTGTGGGGAAAGAACATGTGAGGAGAGCACGTAGCAATCCTTATGCAGGCAGCCCTCATATGTAATTACTTGACTTCTCCACACCTGTTTATGTCAATTACCTTAACTCTCCACACCTGTTGTGTATAACCTTAATAAATAGTCGTTGAGGAGAGGTCTCGGGGTTACCCTGCAACTAAGGTTAGCCTGCCTCCCGCAAGCTTGTACTTCAAATCCGTGTCACGCCTGGTTCCTTCCTGGGGCGACCCAGACAGGGACATAAAGGCCCCGGCAGATAGACAAGAAACTAAGCATTTAACATCT
Organism: Arctocebus calabarensis; assembly: GCA_963573935.1. Taxonomy (NCBI): domain Eukaryota; kingdom Metazoa; phylum Chordata; class Mammalia; order Primates; family Lorisidae; genus Arctocebus; species Arctocebus calabarensis. The sequence continues at coordinate 12,546 of CAUYON010022863.1, read as the reverse complement.
GTCAGTAGAACTGTGCCAAGAGACAGAAGTAGGGTTATAGGGAGATTTCACTGTGTGCCATTTTGTGCCTTTTTTTTTTTTTTGAGTCTCACTTTGCTGCTTGGGCTAAAGTATTATGTGGTCTCAATCATACCTCACTGCAACCTCCAACCCTGGGCTCAAGTGATTCTACTTCTTTAGCCTCACAAGTAGATGGGACCACAGGCAGGTGCCACCAACATGGCTAATTTTTTCAATTTTTTTTGTAGAGACAGGGTCTCAAAGTCTTGCTTTTGCTCAAGCTAATTTCAAACTCCTGACCTCAAGTAGTCCTCCTGACTCAGCCCCCCAGAGTGCAAGAATTACAGGTGTGAGTCATAGTACTGGGCCTGCTTTTTGAATTTCATAATGTGGAAATATTTAATCAAACAATTACATTTTATATATTTATCCAAAAACATTTATTTTAAAACTTGGAAAAAATAAATCAGAAATGTTTAGTGTTTTTAAAATACATAAACACTTATATTCACTAAGTTGAAAATAGTTTGTATTTTCTTTCAAGGAGACCCATTTCCTGCTTCTAGGGACACTGTAGGTAGCACCTGAGGTTCTTAAGAACTACCTCTACTTACCCAAAATAAAATCCAGTCATACTAGTATTGATACTGGTATTCATCATAATAATCATTAATCTAATCATACTAGTATTGTTTAGCCATTGCATGATAAAAGGCTTTTCTGTAGGTTCCTAAAAATGCACACAACCTACCTTGTACAAGGTCCTTTGTTCTGTTGTACATTAAAATAGATATTTTTCTAAGTTCTTAACTGTATTTCTAGAGTTATTAAAATAACTGTGCTCACCTTTTATGTACATATATAGAGGGTACCCCCCAAATGTATTAACATTTTAAGAAAAGAAAAAACTATATTAAAATTGTAATACTCGAGTTTGACTTCTGCAATTACAAGAGGTGCTCAAACATGACTTGTATTCATCTTTTGTTATTGATATATACTGAGTATTGGTTTTTACTTCCAACAAGATCTCTTCAAGTGTGTATTCATTTTTTTGTTCCCTGTGCATATGGAAGCTCAACTATTGTATATATTTCTTCAAAAGAAATTTATAGATGTAATATGGCTTATAAATTGCCAATTTAATTCAATTTTTTTGTGGTAAAATACACATAAAATGTACCTTCTTAACCATTTTTAAGTGTATAATTCAGTAATATTAAATACATTCACATTGTTTTGCAACTATCACCAGCATCCATGTCTAGAACTTTTTCATCTTGCAAAACCCAAATTCTATACCCATTAAATAAGTCTCCATTTCACCCTCCCAATAGCCCTGGCAACCAACATTTTACTTTGTTCCTGTGAATCAGATTACTGTAGGTATCTCATATACTGGTAAATGGAAACGTGTATCATTTGTCTTCTTGTGATTTGCTTATTTCACTTAGAATAAAGTCCTCTCAATTCTTTTCCCAAGTATCTGCAATGCATAAAGTCTTCCAGCTTGAGTTACTATAATTTAAATACAGAAATAGTGATGCATGAGACAGAGAAAAGAGAACTACAAAAACAACTAGAATTTTTGGAAGTTTCTATCCTAAGTACTATATCATTTAAATATTCACTTTTGCCTGAAAATTTCAAAAGGAAAATTTTGAAAAATAACTGAAAATTTCCAAAGGAAACTATGCCTATATTAGAGCATTTTTATATAAACCACCAATACAAAGATAAAGCATAAGAAGAGGCAGGCCTAAATGATTTTTATTAGATTATCATTAAAATATGCAATCAATCAGATTTTAAATCCTTGGGAAAATGAGAAACCAGAAGTTGTGAGCATATATAAGTAAGATATAACATATTACAATGCATTGGTTGTGTTAACATCTTCTGATATCTATTTCATAATGAAGTCACAAAATATCCTTAAATAAAAAGAACTGCATTTCTCAATAACCATTTCTGTGGGAATTTTACTTACATACATGTTCACCCAGAGTACGTAAGACATTATTTTCCAGTTTAAATGCTGAAATGCCTTCATAACCAATTTACTTTAAAAGAAGGTTCATTTGGAATGTTGCAGTTTATTATGGCTTAAAATTCTGACAACAAATAACTTTACTGGAAAATCAGAAGTTGGAAAACTATCCTTAATACTGAAACAGGTATAGTTGGCAGAGGCAGTCTAGTAAGTCTGCTGGTTTGAGAGAGGTCAGGACTCCAGAAGAGGTTTCCAAAATAAGATGAAGATGACTTGTGCTTTAATAAAGTTGACAGTTACATCTGTAGAAACATTGGTGAGTTCTGAAAAAAAAAAGGCAATTTTTATTTGAGATGATATTTCTAAATAAAATAATCTGAAGCAGAACAAGAAAAGTGAAGAGTTGCTGATTCTTACTCTCTCTGCTAGTAAAACTTTCAATGAAGTACCCCACAGATTAATCTGGAGTATTTACAGCTTAAGTTACAATCAATAGGCTTAGAAAAGGATCATTAATAACTTTAATATGAAAGGAAATTTTGTAATATATACCTTATAACATATTATCCACTAATTACACATCTATTCTAGCTCCTCCATTTGTGTGAGATTGGAAAAGTTACTTAACTTCTCAATATCAAATCTACTATCCCTGAATTGAAGATTATAATGGTGTTCAACTCTGACTGTTGTGAGGAATATCTGTAAATCACTTAGGAAGATGTGGAGAACATGCGAATTATAAGCATTCAATAAATGTCAGTTATTATTCTGAATGTCCCACATGTGTTTTGTACATAGATGTACAAACTGGGGATACAATGACAAAACACAAGCGAAGAGGATTCTCATGTAGAGAAGATACAATTATTATATAAGGGCTAAGGCGCCACCTAAGGATTGAATTAAAATTTTTAAAGTATCACCTAAACTATGGAGTAATTTTTGATCATTATAGATGAGGGTTTCTCAGTCTAACACTATTGACATTTTGGACCAGATAATTCTGTGTTGTGGGTGCTCTCCTGTGCATTGTAGGATGTTTAGTGTCATCTCTGGCCACTACCATCAGCACCAGTTCCACCCTGCATGTTTGTACTGCTGTGAGCTATGTACTTGAGCCTCAAAGACCAAATTGAGGCTTCAAGTTTCCACCCCTGCTCCCTGCAGGGTTCCTATTGCTTGCTTCTCTTGCAAGGATCTAGACATCACTACCTACATATGGGAGATTCTCCTATTGGCAAACATCAGGCACCAAAAGGAATCTTAATCTGGGAGTTAGAGACTTAGCAAATCTTGGAGGGCCAGAGAAACAAATTGAGAAGGCCTATTATTCCGTAAAAATGGTGGGCCTAGATCGGGGAGTCACTAGGTGACAGAGACCGTTTCAAAGTGAAACAGAACGAGTTGACTATAGATCTGCCCAGCCAAGTCCCCTTTCTCTCTGACCAGTTGCCTTTGATCAGGTGAATGACTCCACCCAATGCAACTAGAGTCAAAGGAACTGTACAGCCTACTTCAGGCAAACAGGCAAGAGCAGGGCAAGAATTTTCTCTCTTGTTTGATAAGTAGCCATATAATATCCTCACTTTTGCCTTTTGGCCCACAAAGTCTAAAATATTTACTGTTCTGGCCTTTACAGAAAAAAATCACTCAATCCCTGTTTTAGATAAGTACTTACAGAAACGTAATGTATTTGTTATTTATTCTATGTGGTATCTATGTAGTAAAAAAGTGCTATGTACAAGTAAATAAATAACCTGAAAGTGTTTTCTTGGCTAAATACCCATGGAGCCTTCACTTGGTTATAAATTGCTGCTAAGGTTTAAGAAGTCTGTTTTCAGTTCAGAACTAAAATGAGATAGATTGTAGCAGTTACTCTCAAACAACTGGACTATTGCCATTACTGTATAGCAGAGGCCACAGGTGGAATTAGAAATTATAAACACAACTCTGCCTTGTTTTAAAAGCCTTCAAAAGTTTCCCAGTGCCTGTAACAATGATTTTTTTATTCCCTGGAAAGACTCTCCACCATCAAGCCTGATCTTACCTCCCTAACTTCACCTTCAGACACTATATATGCCGCTCTCTCTCTCTCCACCCTTCGTCTCAAGCACCCCTGACTATTAATAGCATCAGGCGGTCCTTTTGCAAAGCTGTCCCCAACCAGCCATGAACTATTTGAAGCTTCTGGGCATTTTGTACTCTTCCCTTTCCATGGAATGTTCTTCCCCATCTTCTTTACCCAATGAATACATGCTTAGGGTTGAACTCAAACATCTTTCACTTAACCCATATGTATACTCCCAAAGCACTTTAGGTAGACTTCTATTATATTACACTGTGGAAGATACGTTTGTGACTGTCTCCCTTGATAGATGATGAGTGCTTGGAGAACAGGGATTTTACATTTAGCTCTGAACCTCTAGTGTTTATGTAATTCCGGCCTTAAGTGATCCTCCCGTCTCAGCCTCCCACAGAGTTAGGATTATAAGCAACAGCTACCACTCCCAGCTCTTTTTTTCTGCCTTTCTCTGAAATTTTTTATCCTCTTTAGATCCTCTTTATTTCCTTCATTTAGAGAACAAAGACTGCAAAAATTTCTGATGGCAAGATCATTCATATTTATTCATTCTTATCTTATTCCTGGCATTTAACACAAGTCTCTATGAATTAGGTAGAGAATTGTTTCAATCATGTAAATTACCTGAAACAATACAATTAAGGGGAAAAGATAATGATTTTACGCAGTAACACTAAGTCCTTTCCTTCTTTAATTGTAGTTTATTGGTGTTTTGCTTTTTTATTTTTTTTAATTGTTAATTATTTATTTATTTTTGACACAGAGTCTCACCCTGTTGCTTAAGCTGGAGTATAGTGGCACAATCAATTCATTATAACCTTGAACTCCTGGGCTCAGGTTATCCTACCTCAACCTTCGCAGTAGCTAGGGACTACAGGTGCATGCCTCCAAAAATATTTTTTAATTTTTTGTAGAGATGAAGACTTGCCATGTTATCCAGTCTCCAACTCCTGGCCTTAAGCAATCCTCCCTTGACCTCCCAAAGCTCTGGGATTACTGGTTTGAGCCTCTGTACCTGGACTAATTTTTAATTTTTGAGACAAGGTCTCTCACTCTATTGCTTGAGCTAGAGTGCAGGGGCATCTTCAACCTCAAACGCTTAGGCTCAAGTGATCTTTTTTTTTTGAGACAGTCTCAAGCTGTTGCCCTGGATAGAGTGCTGTGGCATCATAGCTCATAGCAACCTTCAACCTTCAAGGGATCCTCTTGCCTCAGTTTTTCTATTTTTAGTAGAGATGGGGTCTCACTTTTCTCAGGCTAGTCTTAAACTCCTGAGCTCAAACAATCCACCCACCTTGGCCTCTCAGAGTGTTAGGATTACAGGCATGAGCCACCATGCCCATTGGGCTCAAGTGATCTTCTTGCCTCAGTCTCCTGAGAAGCTAGGCCTAAAGGCATGCACCATCATGCCCTGCTCATTTTTCTATCATTTTTTTATTTTTGAGACAGAGCCTCACGCTGTCACCCTGGGTGGAGTGCCGTGGCATCACAGCTCACAGCAACCTCTAATTCCTGGGCTTAAGCGATTCTCTTGCCTCAGCCTCCCAAGTAGCTGGGACTAAAGGCACCCGCCACAATGGGTGCCTTTTATTTTTTCGTTGTAGTTGTCATTGTTGTTTGGCGGGCCCGGGCTGGATTAGAACCCACCACTCTGGTGTATGTGGCTGGTGCCTTAGCTGTTTGAGCTACAGGTGCCGAGCCAAATAATTTTTCTGTTTTTTAAAGAGGAAGAGTCTCTCACTGTTGCTCAGGCTGGTCTAGAATTTGTGACCTCAAATGAGCCTCCTGCCTTGGCTTCACAAAAGTCTAGGATTTAAAGCCATGCGCCACTGCACCCAGGCTTTTTGTCTTTTTAAAAAATAGAAATAAACATAAATCATTAAATATATTTCATATTAAATACAAACCTTCAAACTGTATGAAACCAAAAATAGCCAAAAATACTTTGTCCCTACATATTTTTTTTTTTTGCAGTTTTTGGCTGGGGCCAGGTTTGAACCCGCCACCTCTGGTATATGGGGCTGGCGCCCTACACCTTTGAGCCACAGGCACCACCCTGTCCCTACATATTATATAGGTTATACATGTGTGTATACATCTAGAGAAAAGAATATATATTCTCTTAAAGGAACTTTGAAGAAAATCGTAAGGAAATAAAACCAGTCAACACGCAATAAAGACAAATGACCTGGACAGTATGTTGGTAGAGTTAAACAAGAAGGAGACTAACATATTGCTCTGCCCCATCCCTTAAAGCAGGTAACTTTTTTTTGTTTTAAGACAGGGTCTCACTCTGTAGCCCAGGCTAAAGTGTAGTGGCACATTATAGCTCACTGTAACCTACAACTCTTGGGCTCAAGTGATCCTCCTGTGTCAGCTTCCCAAGTAGGTAAGACTACAGGGTGAGAGCCACTGTGCCCAGCTAATTTTTTTTTTTTTTTTTTGAGAGACTGGATCTTGCTGTGATGCCCAGGCTAGTCTCAGACTTACTTCTGGCCTTTTAAAGGGCTGGGACTATAGGTATGCACCACACCAACCCACAGCACACAACTTCTGAAATAGTACTGGAGAAAGATTAGGAAATCCATAGTTACCAATGTACATTGTAGACCCTTGTATGCAATGATATATTGATACCATATATGTATCATTATGACAGAAGTTAAGATCACCAATTCCAACCTTTAGTACTTTTCTAATTGACAAGAGGTTGGGGGGTTAAGTGGAATTTGTCCTCAACAGCCTTACTCATAAATTCACTAAACAGGTTAGCATGAAGGATATTGTGATTTAGTAGAAAGTTCATGTGATAACAAGAATAGTGGAATGTTTTCCAAACTTAAGAATCATTCAAGTTTTCACCTGTACAATTTATTTTTACCTGTAAATTGACTCAAGTAGAAGTTTTTTAAGTAAATGTATTTCAAAAGCAACCATCTCTATTGTAAACAGAAAATCAGTATCATTTGGCATAAGTAGATGTTATACATTTAAATGTTTGTAAACATAAATGCTCTTAAATTCTAACAAAGCAGCAGAGAGGTAATAAGGATAACTAACCTCAAACTAAGAACATTATCCCTGATAAAAATCAGAAGAACTTAAAAAGAACTGAAAAGCGAATTATTTTCCCACTCCAGGTCTCAATGCCATATAATGTTGGGTCCTGTACTACCTAAAATCATCTTATTTCAAAAACCTTGCAGAGCCCAAATCCTCCACTCACTCCCAGATCTTATACCGCCTCAAAGAATGGAATTACTATCCTGTTTCTACTAAGCCTAAGTAAAAGGGATGGATTTCATGGCATAGTAGGCACAACCTTAAAAGCATTCATCCACTCAGAACACTGGGTTTAAAAAAACCTACTAATGTCCAAAATAGGTCATCTCTAAAGGACAAGGCCATTTCACTTCCACTAACTTAATTTTTTTGGTCAAGAGGGGTCAAGGAAATCACCAGAATACAGGTCAGGACTAGCAAAGCACTGATATAGGTTGACTCTTCCTCCAAAGACACTTACTTGGCAGAGGCTTGAGCAGCTACTCAAATGGTTGAGTCTGGTCCCTACTAGAGAGGATGACTTTTCTTCACTTCCACTGAGGCTGGAGCACTTTCAGTGGAGACGGACTGCTGGGTCTGCCTGTCCGGAGCTGTAGCGTCAATGACAGGTGATGGGATGTCAGGGAGCTCCTGAGATGGTTTCTGGCTGGGCTGTGGTGCAGTCTTAAAACCCTGAGCAACCTGATTCTTAGGAACTTGGGGGTCATAGGAAGACTGCTTTATAAAAATCTCTGGGATCAAAGAGGTGCTCTGGGCGCCCTGGTGCGTTTGCAGCAGGACCTCCAAGTTGTGCACAGGCTGTGAGTCCACAGTCTGAAAAGACGGGGCAGGTGCAAACTGCATCAGAGAGACCTGGGGGGCCAGACTCTGGGTTCCAGAAGCCTGACCAGGCTGAGCTTCAGTTTGAGAGGCACGAGGAAGATTCTCGAGCTGGCTCTGTAAAACCACAGGCTGGCTCTCAGAGCCCAAGGGCACTGAAGGCTGCTGTGTCAAGGCAAGGGTAGCTGGAGCCTGGGTCCTAGGGGCCACCGAAACTACAGGCTGGCTCCTAGAAATGGCTAGAGGCTGACTAACAGAGACCAAAGAAACTACAGGCAGGCTCTGAGAGGCCAGGGCAGTGGGAGGCAGAGGCTGGGTTGGTGGGAACGCAGGCGGCACCAGATGGGTCGATGGTCGCTGACCAAACCACGGCGGCCCAGCATAAGGATCTGGGGTGATAACTGCCTCTGAACGTTTGTCATCTTCAGGCTTGGGACCCAGATTCTCTTTGCAAGAGTCTTGAAGGGCACTGCTCTCTTTGACACTTTCCCCTCCTTCTGTGTCCTTGTTCTCCTTTTCCAGCTGTTTTTCCACCAAGCCCGACACGGTCATTTTCAGGGAAGGCATACTTTGAAGGGTCCTCTGGCGGCCCCGCCGCCGCCGATGGATCCGCAAAATGGTGCTGGAGACTTGGCTGATGGTCAAAGAGAAGCGGTGGCTGACGCTCTGGCGCAGGGCCCGCACCAAGGCGGTGGAGGGCACGCGGGAGGCCCTCCTCATGGTCTCTTCGGGAAGCAGTTCGATGTTGCCGGTGTACCAGGAGATCCACCAGAGCAGGCTGAAGAAGATGATGATGGAACCCAGGTACACTAGCATGTCGTAGAACAACAGGTTGGCGAAGACGCCGGTGAACAGCACCGCCACGCCCACCGCGTCGAAGATGACACCCAGCCAGAAGAAATGCCTGCAACGGCCCAGGCCTGACCGCTTCCCGGTCCCATTCACGGGCGCTACTGAGAGTTCCATGGGTTCCCACTGTCCCCGCCACAGTGTGCACAGAGGCGACCCGGCAGGCCCCGCGGCTACTACAAGGCCCGGTGTGGCCTCTGGGTACCCATGGCAACGTCGGGAGGGGGGTTTTTAGGGGGCGGGGCCAAAGGGCGGTAAAGCGAGGTTACCTCGGATCTGCCCTGGGGAGGAAAGGGCGGCTGTTCGGAGAGGCGCGCGTGCGCACTGCGTCCTGTCACCCGCACAGCTGCCTTCTGCGCCTGCGTAGCGCCCCCTACCCCACCCTCAGATGCAGCTTGTCCCAGGATGTGGGAGTGGTGAGCTAAATGACTTCTGGGACTGCTGGACTCGGCCCATTCCCGCCTTCCTGATGCGATGTAGCGACACGCATCTCCCCACGCCTCTGGGTCTTCCTGAGGGAGGGCCATATCCTGAAGGAGAGCGAAAGGCAAGGTCCCTCTTCTAGGAAAGTGGCCCACACAGCTGGGAGTGCAGCCACTTTCTGAGTTCAGTTTTTGTTTTGGTGGAGAAATGGCGAAATTAGGCTCTGTTGTCAGTCTGGATTCCAGTCTTATGTATTTGTCCCTAGTGAGGACTGTTAATATAGTAGAGCTAGTTAATAGCAGACCAGGAGGTGACTTTCCTTGAGTTTTACCCCCTCTCCAGTTTCTTCCGTTTTTCTTAGCTGAACCGTTTGCCCAGTCCCTTCCTTCATAGTGAAGCTAAGGGTCTTTTCCTACTGTGCCTAACTTAAGTAGGAAAATAAGATGAATAATTGAAAATTTGGCTGGAACCTGTGAAGTAAATACCCTTTAAATGAGTTCATTTCAAGCTTTGAGAATAGAGTGCAAGAAAGTTAAAACCTGTTTCAGACCTGCTGTCATTCAGGTTGTATTAATGGAAAGTTATAACCAAGTGCAGGCCCTTGGTTGCTCAGTTGACAAAGGTGGAATTTTTTTTTTTAATTAACTTTAAAGTGGAGAATAGATTTGGGTTTATAGAAAAGTTGTAGGCCAAGCGCTGTCGCCTGTAATCCCAGCACTTTAGGAGGCCAAAGTGAGAGAGGATACCCCAAAAAAGTGAGGTCTAAGAGAACTGAGGTCTTCTCAAGAAGACCCCAAGGACACAGTGCAAGGTCCTCCCCCGTGGTGACTCCACTCTTAGGAATTTGAAGAAATTTAACTTCCTGGAACCTAGAAACTAACACTTGTTTAAGCTTAGGTAAAAGCCCCTGTTCTGTAAAAGTCAGGAGCCCACTTCTCCAGCTTGATTCAAACTGACCAATGAGAAAGGTACCCGTGGGCTGGAACTTTTTGACTGGAGATAAAAGGGAGAAGACAGAGCTAGCCGAGGAGCAGCCATCTGGGGACTCTGGGTATTCTTCTACTCAGACAGCTGGAAGAAAGACCTTTCTTTTTTAAACATAGTGTTTGGGTGTTTGTTCTCTGCGTTGGACCTGGTCTTCCTACAACAAAGGTAGGAGGATCACTGGAGCTAAGGAGTTCAAGACCAGCCATGGCAACATAGTGAACCCCCCCTTCTCTACCAAAAAAAAGTTGTGAAGATAGCACAAAGGGTTTCCCTAACCCTCCTTTGTCTTAATCAATTATCCTTAATGTCAAAAGAAAAAAAAGCCCCACCCCGGAGGTAATATGTTTATTATATTAAACGTGTATGGATTTTAACTACTTGAACTAATCAGTAAGACCACTTCTGAACCCAGGTTGTATCCTTAAGTATCTTAGGTGTGCCTACTGCCACACAGTGAAAACATAGTCCCACTTCCTAACATGTCAGTTTTCTTCATAGTAGATATAATATGAACATATATATTTCATATATATATATATATATATATTTTTTTTTTTCTAAGTACTTAGGACCTGGTACATGCCAGAGTCTTACTATGTTGCCCAGGCTGTTCTTAAACTCCTGGGCTTAAGCGATCCTTCCACCTTGGCTAGGAATCCTGTGCCTGACCACAAAATTTATTTTATGAATGTTCCCTGGGTAGAGTGCCATGGTGTCTTCATAGCCTACAGCAACCTCAAACTCGTGGGCTCCAGTGACCCTCTTGCCTCTGCCTTCTCAGTAGCTGGGACTATAGGCATAATGCCCCGTCTATTTTTAGAGACAGGTCTAGTTCTTGAAGGCTGGTCTGAATTCTTCAACTCAAGCAGTCCACCCACCTCAGCCTCCCAGAGTGGTGGGATTACAGGTGTGAGCCACCACACCAGGTCTAAAAAATATGTTGTAAAACAAATATCTATTTTCAGAATGGTGTCTAAAATCAGAAAAAGGAAGCTTTTAACTAAATGCCCAGGATACAAATTTGTTCCTATACGGCAGAAGATGGTGGGGGTGGGGATGCAAAATTTCCCCCCTAGCATACTCAAGAATATTGCCACAGTGTACATAAGTCTCAGTTTTTTTAATTTATTCTTTAGCAATAGGGTCTTGCTCTGTCACCCAGGCTGGAGTGTTGTGATGCAATCATAGCTCACTACTAAGCTCACTAGCCTTAACCCCTGGGCTCAAGGGATCCTCTCACCTCAGTTTCCCAAGTAGCTGGGACTATAGGCAGATGGCACCACACCTGGCTAATTTTTCTAATTTTTATAGAGACAGTGTCTTGTTATGTTGCCCACATTGGCCTCAAATTGCTGGCTTCAAGTGATTCTCCCATCTGGGCTTCCCAAATTACTGGGATATAGGCATGATCCATAGCACCCTGCCAAGCTTCAATGTATTTAAACATGGTATATATTCAAGGAATCTTAGTTTCTTAGTGATAAAAAACTTGAAAAAAAATTTTTTTAAATACATGAATTTTATTAGTGTTCATTACATTATTTCCTCCCCACCCCCTAGTGTAAGACAGAATTTATTTACAGAAAAGAATACAGAAAACACTAAAGCTCCTGGGAGAGTGACAGAATTCAAGTAGGGAGAGAGAAGCTCTCTCCGTTTCTCTCCTGTTTTTTCCCTGTCTCCTCCTTTAGGCCTTTAGTCTCAGGGTATATATAGGTGTATGGGTTCCTTGGCCAGGAAATGAATGAATACAGTCCCTTTCCCTGGGGCAAGGTGAATGAATGTATCAATGAATGGATGCAGTCCATTCATGGAATTGAGGCCTAGGAAATTCACAAGAAATTGACCTAGGCATAGGAAATGGGGGTTCCACATTTAGTCCTAAGTGTAAAGTGAAGGAGACACCAAGGCACAGGTGTCTCCTTGGCAGTTTTCCGGCCTTTTTGGCTATTGGAGCCTCCGGTGGGGGTTGGAGGTCCCCCTCCTTGCCTGTCATCCAGCCCGCTGGCTCTTCAGCTGGCTGCCGCAGCACCGATACCACCAAGGAGGAGGCGGCAGGTCCGCCAGCTCCACTGAGCTGGCTAGGGCGCCAATTGTCCTGCATCAATTCTCCCCATCCGAGTAGAAACTCCAACTGCTGTTAGGGAAAAAGGGCAAAGACTCGATCTAACTACTTCCTGCTGAATCAGGCAATGATAGAAGGGGGCCGTTAGGGTTTCCCAGGGGTTCATGGACTGGAACCATCTTTATTGGCACTTTTTATTTTTCACCACAGAGCAGCTTTGATGAAAGTGGCTAGACATGATTTTATCATCAGAGCAAAGTACCA
>CAUYON010022861.1:0-23141 GCA_963573935.1 Arctocebus calabarensis | reverse complement strand
TATATAGTGATCAAGGAAATGCCATGAAGGATATCTGTAACAGTATGATCAAAATATTTCTGAATGTATATGAATCGTGCCCTGTGATTGCACCAATGTACATAATTATGATTCAATAAAATTATTAAAAAAAAAAAAGTTGAGACTCCCACTTGCATTGGATTTTTAGGTTAGAAACTATTTTATTCAAGTCTCTGGGAAGCTCTTGGCTATAATCAGATTCTCTTCCCCCAGGAATTTCTCTATAAAGCCATACATTTGTTATACTCAGTGTCTCAATTATAATTTTTGCTATGGCCAGATAAATTAGTGGAACACTGAGTATATCTTAATTACAGTCAGTGGCTTTCAAAATGTTGTAAAGACAACTCTGGTTTCTCTTCAGATCATATAAATCTTTCGCCTTTTACAAAATGTTGTAAAGACCAACAACCAGTCTTCTGAGCTCTTTGTTTTCTGCATACACCAGTTCACAAAGCCTTCCCCTAGCTTGCCACTTAACCATAAGGCTTGGAAACAATCAGAAAATTGAAAATAAAGGACCTACAAAGGTATCAGGCAAATTTATACAAAAAGAAGGAACTTGAACACTTAATATCATGTTTAGTGAAATGTTTTGATAAAATACATTAAAGGACATAAAGAAGGGTACTTTCAAATGGTAAATTACAATTTAAGTATAAGGTGGTGCCTGTGACTCAAGGAGTAGGGTGCTGGCCCCATATAACAGAGATGGAAGGTTCAAACCTGGCCCTGGCCAAAAACTGCAAAAAAAGAAAAAAATTTTGTAAGTGTAGATAAAAATTTTTTGTTTTTTAATATTCATGCTCAATAAAATAAAACAGTAGCCATTACTCAACAGACATTCAGCAGAGATGCCAAGTATAAAGACAGACATAATTTAATAACTAGCTTTAATTCACTGCTCTCACTCCAAGAAATATCAGTGGACAAACAAATAATATTCTAAAAGACATGAATAATAATAAAATTGAACTGATAAACACAATTAAATAATTTCCTACAACATAGAGAATAAACAATTTTAAAATTGGCCATGAATTAACTTTCAATTGGTCCACTAAAAAAAGTCAAAATTAAAAACAAATTTTTTAAAAGTCAAAAAATATTTTTTACTTTAGAAAATTAACAATATACTAGAAAGTAAGGATAGAAATCAGAATCAAAATAAGGTCAGGAAAATATAAAATCTTATTCTTCAAAAAAACAAATGCTTCTAGAAATATCTTGACTCAAAAGAGAAAATGAAAACTAAAATTATAAGCTATGTAGAATAGAATGAAAATAAGACAACATGTACCCTTACTGGTGGGATGCTACTAAAGTAGTTAAGAGGGAATTTTTTTTTTTTTTTTTAGAAAATGAGAATGATTTAAAATGATTGAATTTGGGGCCAGGTGTGGTGGCTCATACCTGCAATCCTTGCACTCTGGGAGGCAAAGGCAGGTGGATAGCTTGAGCTCACGAGTTTGAGACCAGCCTGAGCAAAAGTTAGACCCCATCTCTACTAAAAATAGAAAAACTGAGGCAAAAGGATCTCTTCAGCCCAAGAGTTGGAAGTTGCTGTGAGTTATGATGCCACAGCACTCTACCACTGTACTCAGGGTGACAGCTTGAGACTCTGTCTCAAAAAAAGAAAAAAAATTGAATTTTGCAAATAGAAATACATATTTTAAGTAAAAACTGTTATTTACAATTTTACACCACTGTAATCTGATAATCTCTGATAATCTAAGCATAGTGGATTACATAGAATTTAGGACAATATAAATTACCAGTATCGATGTAATAATAGTAATAGTAACATTGCTTAAAGGGTTGCATGTGCCAAGCATCATACTAGAGCATTATAAGCAGCAGATCATTTAATTGTTAGTATGATGATCTCTCAACATATGAAGACGCTGAGAATCAGAGACATTAAACAATATACTCATACATATTTTCATAGAATAACAACCACATAAGTAAATGAAGGGATAGTCAACTGGCTTTCCACTGGAAAATCTTGATGATCCATAATCACCAAAAAAGTCTTCATTCCCTTAGGTAAATGTTATCAGATTGTCATGGATCAGATAATTCCTGTAGGTTGAACAGTTCCAAACTATATATCTATAGTTCACTCATTAGCATCACCAAAACCTGACATAAATACACCCAAAATAAAAACAACAGAAAACAAATCAAATGAGAACGATTCAATCATAGTCTAAAGATCAATATTTTAAATAAAATGTTAATAAGTAAAATCCAGCTAATGTGTATAAAAATAATTAGTTCAACAGAAACAAACAAAATTCACCCCAGGAATTCTGCGACTTTTTGTTGTTGTTGTTTATTTTTAAGTGGCAAAACTCACTTTTTAACAAATGCTGTAACTTGCTTCATATGCAAAACATTTTTAAAATATTTTTTTGTAGTTCTCTTATGTTTCAAGTTCCCAGACCAATAAGAGTTATTGCCCAGAACTTTTTAACTTTCTATGGCGCAGATTGATGCATTCCCTTTTGATTTTTTTTTCCCAGGAAGGTGGGAACCTTCTTTCAGCCACAAGCATCACACCACCTGTTTGTTCAGAAGAGACAAACATGCCACCATAGATAGTGCCTGAGGACCCACTGGACCTGCACACAGGCTAAAACAACTGATATTAACCCCTAGTTCATTACAATACTAAACTTCCTGTCGTGGGAGGGACTTCTCCACCATTTGGTTCTACCACACATTTTTGAAATAGGTGTCCTGGCATGTTTCCTCACTGTGCTCTCATGCTCTGCAGTCCCCTCCAAACAGTATGGTGTTCACTCCCTCGTGCATTATTCATTTTCACCTCCATAAAGCCCCCTGACCATTGGTCAGGGAGGTGGATTTGAGGCAGTCTATGTCTCTCCCTCCCAGCAGATGCATCTTCTACAATAAATCCTTTCTTCTTGACTATTGCCCTTGTCTCAGTAATTGGCTTTTTGTGTACAAGCAACATGAACCCCACCCCCTGCCCCCTTGTGAGTTCATAAGAGAACTTAGGGTTTTTGCATCTCCCAAACTCTGGTTCAGTGCCTTCCCACTTTATCATGTGACCTTGGCCCTCATTTTCCAATCTAAACATGCAAGCCTGTTCTAGAAAACTCTACAGTCCTGTGAAGTTCTTCATTCTCTTCTTCCTCCTAGTGGAAGATGTAGGGGCCACTTGCCAGCAGCATCAACTCTACCCCTCTGTCCATGTAGGCACCACATTTTTGTTGAGCAACTACTATGTGCAGGTACTCTAGCAGGGACACAGTGGAGTATGAGACATTACACCCTGTGTCCTCATGGGATGTTCAGGCCTGGAGAGGCAGTTTGGGTCAATGGAGCCCTCCTCTACCCTTTTTGGCCAAATGATGACATTTAGAATTTAGGTGTGTGAAATGAGCAAAACTGGGAACTACTGGTGTGCACCCGAGAGACCCAAGACAATGTTTTTCACCTGTCAGGTACCTTTACTTGGTGAACAAATGTTTCTTTCGTGTTGCTGTTTATGATCTGCTCACCTTAGAGGTGTATCACCTGAAGGACACAACGGGTGCCAGGGTCACTGTTTTGACATTAGCACCAGTGTGTGGCATGATGGCCTTTTACTCCAGACATTTCGGGACCATGAGTGCCATCCTGAGTGATTGTGGGAAACTATAAATACAGAGTAGACATTCCATACACCCAATTCAGTGGGGAGGATACTGTCCTGAGAGGACTTGTCATGAGCAACATGGATGAGACAGAGCTGGTGATGGCTCGTCTTCAGGGAAATTGGCTATATTAGGGCCATGAGACTCTAGGAGCTGTAGCATTATTACATCCCTGGGGAGTGAGGACTTCTAGAAGGGAAGCATAAGCCCAGGGAGCCAGAAGCTGTGAGGTAAAAAAAACCCCTCACTTCTGCCAGGGTTGATTAGGAAAAGATCTTTGGAGCTATGTTTTAACAGTGCGATCAAAATATTTCTGAATGTATGATTCAGAATGTACATGATTGCACCAATGTACACAATTATGATTCAATAAAATTATTTAAAAAAAAAAGGTGATAGTTAGAAATGAAAGAGTATCTTTCGAGAGGAGAACTTCCCCTTGGTCTTTGGGGTCATTACCTTCTAGTGAAAGTCAAGTTGATGTAGAAGGGCAGGTGCTTCCCGGCACCTGGGAACTTTGGGGTCTCACCCCTGTATCCTCCAGCTGCTCGGTAGGGGTGAGAGCAGTCTGTTGCCTGCTGGCACACAGGAGTGTCCTCCGAGCTTTGTGACGTTTTGAGTTTCTGTGTTTTCACTGAGGAAACTGAGGCATGGAAAAAATGGGCACACTTTAAGCATAAAAAGTTTTAAAAATGGAATTTAATTAGTTAAAATGCAATCTAAAGGAAATAAGAAGGACATATCTCTCTGTTGTTCAAGTTGCTGCTCTTTCCTCACACCTGTCTCCACCTCACAGGTGTCTCCACCCACAGGCCCTGCAATGTGCCAGACTGGGCCTCAGGCCAGACTTTCTTAGATGCAATGGAGGGTGCCAGATGGCCCCGCCCACCCCTGTTCCCCCAAGCCTGAGGCCCCACCCTCCCTTCTCCTGGGAGACACAAAGGGCTTCTGTGACTCAAGCACACTCACAATCCTCTCCTTCTTTCTAGCAACACAGAGTGGGGCCCTGGGGTGTGTCTCTTGGTGGTAACCTTTGGCCGCCTGGCTGTGTAGTGAGTGGAGTGGAGGGTGCCCCTCCTCAGCCCCGGGGGCAGCTCTCTAGACACGGGACACATGCACTAACTTTACTCCACAATAGACCATTTTGCAGAGATTTCAGAGGACCCTGTTTGGTTCCAGCTAAGGTTGAGGAGAGTTTTACACATCTTCATGCTGATCCTAGAAGATGTTTTTAATTCAATTTTACAGAGCAAGTCACAGAACCCAGGGAAGCTAGGTGACTTGCTCAAGGTTACATGAACAAGCTATTATGCTAAGATTTTAGTGTAGAGCAGTCTGTTAGTCTTTGTTAGAATTTGTTACTTAGGGTCTGAATCAGCTGGCCCTGCCCCTGCCGGGTCAAGAAGATCAGACGCGTCATCTGTCTAATGTCTCTGCTTGTCTTCCACCCCCAAGCATCCTGTGTCCACTATCAAAATTCCTGTTCAGTTTGGACACTGATGGGGGTTGTTTTGGGGGCAGCCAGACTAGGGTAAGGGGGTGAATGGTACAGAACAGAGCTCGAACTTTGGCCGCTGTCACTAAACTCAGTTCATCTCGAGCATGTCTTTCCCAGTCTCGAGGCTTCACTCCCTCCACCAGCCAGACAGAGCTGAGCACACAGACACGGAACAAACATGGCCTGCTTCAAGTCCCAACTCTGTCGCTCACTAGCCACTAACCTTGGGAAAATCGCCTGAACTTTGTGCCTCGGTTTCTCATCTGTAAAACAGAGATCATAATAGCATGTACCTTATGAGATTGTGATGAGGGTGGAAGAAGTTTTTATGCGTAATGTTAAGAGAGTACCTGGCACAGGTGGTTTACAAACATTGCTATTATTTCTGGATTAAAAGTTTCTGAAATTCTATTATTTTCAAGTAAATATAGGGAAAATAACATAGTTGGAGTTTAAAGTTGAGTACTATTCCTTCGATAAGTTTTTTTCTACTTTTTGCCTGTGTATGTGCTTGCTGTGTGTGAATTGGCAGGTGGAGGTACCAGATCATAGGGAACATTAGAAGTAAGTTATCACTCTGTATGTGTGAGACATAAGATTTCCCAATATAGCGAAAAGAATAACCATTTTTAAATTTTTGTGTATTATATGCTCATAAGGCAAACTTCTTTGAGTCTATTCATTAGAAGCTAAAAAGTGTCCCAGAAGAAAATACACACTTATACAGTGGTAGGCAAATTTTCCCCAAATATCCGGCAAGGATGACTATGAGACCAGTAAGAATGATAGAACAGAAAATACAGCAACCACCTTCTGAACACACAGATTAAATTATCAAGACAGAAAGAGGGAGAAAGACAGCAATGGATGTTGGGCACAAGGTCTGGCAGGAGACATTGCCCTGAGTGGCAGGAGTGGGAAGCATGGGGAATGGGGTTACTGAACTGTGAAAATCCAGGGGTGCCCAGGCCAGCTCTGTCTAATAAAAATACATATTATGTGAATCTCATACATAATTTCAATTTTTTTTTAGTGGCCACTTCTTAAAAAGCTAAAAGAGACACATAAAAATTAATTTTACTTATTTTATTTAAGCTAACCTATCTAAAATATTAGTTTCACACAATGAGTGTAAAAATTGATTGAGATATTTTACATTCCTTTTTTCCTACTAAGTCTTTGAAAGCTGGTATATATGTCACAGTGAGAGCACATCTGGGCTCAAACCAGTCATATTTTACCTGCTTGGTAGCTCCGCGTGGCCAGTTGCCCCCATACCAGAAAGCATAGACCTAAATTAACCCTTAGGAGAGCATATTGGCTGAATCTGGCAGAGCACGCACGTCTTGCTTCCTGGACGTCCAGAGTGGGACGAGTGGAAGGAGGGACAGAGGGTAACTGTTCTTCTTAGGAGTTAGGTAGGGAGATATGGAGTGCCCTGAGGTCAGGGACACCTCCACCCATCCCGACTTCACATCATTGTACTTTTGGACCTGTCAGCCTTCGTCTCGGATGCTCCCAGAGAATCTGTGGCTCTTTTGCTACATGTACTTTTGCTGAGCCATGAATATAAAGCTCACGTGTCGGCAAGCGGGCCTGGCCATCCTTCCAGTCAGCTCTGCGGCACAGAGCTCTGACACTCTCCTTGCTGTCCTGCTCCTACCATGATAAAAACTTTCTAGATGGGGAAAAACATAGTGTGAGAATGAAGGCAACTTCTGGATCTGGCAGTGAAAGTATAATACAAGGTCTGACAGTTAAGTTCACAAACTCATCCTGGGAAAAGTGCTTGGAAGGGTGGACTTAGGCGCTGGCGTCAGTGCGAAGCTTCCCAAGGGGAGTATTTCAAAGGTGACCGTAGTGATGTTAAGTAATGAGGATGAGTTCCTAGACTTAATAGTTTGATCTCTATATGTTATATATTCTATGCATGTTCTTTGTGCTAAGATAGCCGTTTTACAGGAAAACCTGTGTGTTATAAGTGTGTTCACAGATTTAGGGATTCAAGAACACAGCCGCGGCGCACTCAGTTTTATCCTCTGTTTTTGTAGCAAAGCGTCTTCTCAGATCTGCTGTGGACAGCATTGAGCCTTCTTTGGTAATAGTCTCTGGATTTTACTTTCAGAACCAGCCCTGTCCACTGCAAGGCAAGGTTGACCATCATTTTCTTGGGACTGAAGGTTAAGGGGAGTGATGTTAGAATGGAAAACAATGGGAGTCATTTCAATCAGAAGAGAGTGCCCTTGAGGTCCTATGTGATGCTTAGCTGGTGCCCACTGAAGTCCAGTTATCCAGCTTTTCCTTCTATTCCCTGCGTTCTTCATGTCCTTCCAATAGATTTCATTCCCTGCTACCCTTCCCTCACCCTGCCCCAAATTAGCTGGAATCTGTTTCTGTTTGTCTCAACCAAAGGCAAACAGATGTGCATTCTGAGCAGTGGGTGGGGTGTGATACGGCTTGTGCTTTGCTGTCTGAGCAGGTGGAAGAGGAAAATGGGGAGGGTTAAATGCTCAAACCAGAGATCCCTCCCAGGGGCAGAAGCCTCACTGTTCGCAAAGAACTTTCGCATCTCCTCTCTCACTTCCCGGCCCTCTCTCACTTCCCGGCCCAAATCCAATCAGGCTTTGGATTCTGCTTTCTATTCTGGAAGAAGTTAGAGGGATGCTGGCCATGAGGCTACGTGTCTTTCATCTCATCTTTTACAGTCCCAGGACCTTTTTTTAAGAATTAAAAGGGACCTTAGAGAGATCACCTCTTCTCTCACTTCTTTCTTATGGTCTCAGCTCCTGATAAGGGTAGTAAATTGTTTGGCTAGAGCTGGGGCCTGCTCTTTGGTATTTGATACACATCCTTGTTGCTCACTGTGTGGTCCCAGGATCAGAAGCATCCAGTGCCAGCTGCTCAGAAATGCATGATTTCTCAGGGCCCTGGACCTACAGACTCAGAATCCCCATCTTACCAGCATCCCCAGGTGATTCCATGCACGCCCAAGTCTCAGAAGCGCCATGTACACCTGCTGCGCTCCTGCTCATCTGTGTTCCTGAAGGAATCAATAGTTCACTAAGCAAAGGTCCAGCTTTCAGCCCTGCTGATGGCTGTGTCCCTGCTGAAGCTCCTTCATTTTAAATCACTTTTGAGGATGATCCCTGCTGATTGAGAAACTGGAGCTTTGTCTTTTTAGTAAAACCACCTCTGTGTGAGACCTGAGGACTTTATAGCCAATTAATTGGAGAGCTGGCCTCCTGTTGCTAAGGGAAAAGGGGAGCTCATCATAATTGATGAGTTTTATTAACCTATCCTTGATCCTTTTTCACCAACATCCATACTCAGATTTTATTTTTTATTACCTATTAAGGAGTGGATTCACCAATTTGTTTCTCGAGATGCAACAGCTGTTTGTGTGTCCTGATGTGATCCTATGTCCCTCACAGGTGAAAATGACTTGCTCCTGCTTCTAACAGTCTAGTTGGGGAGATATATTATTACCCCCAACATTACATTTTATAGGAGAGAAAAGCAGGCCCCAGGGAGATGTAGGTACTTTTTGATCTCAGGACCTGGCAAAAGGGCCAGGAGAGGTTGAGGTCACAATGGTGGTCTGGGGCTAGCTGTCTGCAGACCAGGCAGGCACCATGGTGGGAGGTCTGTCCACAGGGGGAGAGGACCACATGTGGTTTTACATCTTGGGACTCAGGTCTGGGATTCAGGGTCATGCATAATCAGGATGAGATAGGCATAATGAAAGCAGAGAGAGAAATGAGAAGCCTAGAATTCATAGCGTTTCTACCATGAGGTAGAGTTAATGACTGTCATACTGTACATATGGAAGATGAAGCTAATGGAGGTTATAAAATTCTCCTCAGATCACACAGTTGGCAGTGGGCATTCGGGCTCAGGGCCAGTGGTCCCAGTGCCCACCTGTTTTGTCCTGTGCCCTACTGGCTACCTAATGTGCTGTCCCTTCTGATTGAGCTCAGGCTTGGTAGCAGTGATGGTGGAGCTGTACCCTTGAGGGAGATGACGTGGTCCCAGTGGGGAGAGGGGAGGTGTACAGAAGCTGGGAATGAAACAGGACTGATAGGGCTGTAAAGTCATACACTAACAGTTGTTGGCACTGATGGAATCCAGATACTTGGGTTTTGATTCTGGACTCTGTCTTGTACCATGATGCTGGGGGAACGTTATCATCTGCACCGCTTGAGGGGTACTGAGTTCAGACGGCAGGAATGACGGTAGGGCTCAGTTCGAGGAGAGAGAGACTCATGTTTGGAGTGATGAAAGGTTGGAGAGAGAGAGGCTTGGTGGGGCCAGACACAAGGAGAGGCAGTCTCCGTTGAAGTGAAATAGTTGGTTCCCTCACTTTTATAAACCAGGAATTGACAAGCTGCCCCTTTGGGTGTCTCTAAGGTAGGGCTGGTAGTGACTGCTCAGATTAGAAGCCAGCAAGTGAGATAGTTTTCAGCTGCTGCTGTTCTCTGCTCTCGCAAGACTGAACCTTTGGGGGACCCTGACAGCCAATTCCCAGGCCATGTCTGGTGTGCAGAGTTCCCTCCCAGCTGCCATTTCTGGGCCTTCACTGCCTCGACACAGCCTTGAGCATTTCTCCAGAACTTCCTGTGTGCCTACAGTCTCACAGACGTGGCTGGTCCCACCCGTCATGTGGAAGCGGCCCTGAGGGATAGGTGGGAGCTGGCTGTGCTCTCCACCCACGTGGGTCATCTGGGCCTCACCACTCCCATTGGACCCTGAAGCCAGGGGAGCTGAGGCCCTCTATCCAAGTCAGCTCACTTGAAGGTCAAGGTGACCCAAAGGGGCTGATGGCCAAGACTCTTAATTTATTTTTTTTTCACTTTCCAAAAAATCCACACAAATGATACTTCAGAACATTGTGTTCCAGTAAAAAACTGGGGAGGGGAAAAAAGTCTTCCTTGGTCAGGGAGATGGAGGAGTAAGAAGTGCCCCTGGAGTGAGGTCTTCAAGTCTCCGGAACGAGCATCACCACAGTCAGAAGACCACTATGTGCACCTGGCAGGGGCTGGAAAAAGGGACCAGACAAATGTCCCTGGAGTGAGGTGGGGGACACTAAGTCAAAGCTAATACTGGAAAGTTTCCAACATGTGGGCCTGGATAATATTCTTACTGTAAAACAGAGTTTCTGGGCAGCTGCCATTCCTTCACAGCCCTGGAGGGCAAAGACTGAAGCCACCACCTTTGTCTGCTCTGACTACTCTGGGCTCTTCACCATGACCTGTCCTAATGAGTAATAGATTCTTTCTGTGTTTAGACAATTGTGAAAATACAACAACATTGTGTTAGAACAGTGTATGGCATTGGTTTGGAGGTAGTGCAGTTACGTAAAGGATGTAAAGAGGTTTTTCCAGATTAAGGCTCAGGACCCTTGGGCACTCAGCTTTGAGCCCCTTTCCTGGCTCTGCTTTGCCTCCCTGCCATGGTCTCCTGAAGGGACTTAGGCCTGTGGCATCTCGTGGAGGAAACAAGCAGAGTGCTAAAGTCCAGGGAAAGAAGAAATTTTTCCCACAAAGGTATACTAGCTTTGGATTTTTGGAGCTATTCTCTAACAGTGGTGTCCTGAGAGGTGCCCTCTGTTGTCCTGTGTCTCCTGGGACCCCCTACCTGCTGGCTTCTGATTGGCCAATGAGAACAGCAGAAGCAGGAGATGAGAGAAATGTCAGGGTGTTTTTTTCCTGCTTCGGAGACAGATGGTGTCCATGGTCCTCCTCAGTACGTGTGGTTATACCAGGAGGTCCATCCCCTGCCACCCCTCCCATACTCAGTCTGGGTCCTGTACCACTGTTTGGTTCTTTTAACCATCTTAGACTTAAGGGTCGGACGCCACTGTTACGAGGCTTTAGGCGTCCCTCCTTTGTAAATATTTCCCTGGATAAAGTTCTTCATTTGGACCATCTGTGGGGCTTTGTTTTCCTGCAAGCTCCTGATGGAGCACCATGGCAAAATAACCTGGGTTTTTAGGTTGGAGAGATCTGAGAAATGAATGTTCTTTTTAGAGTGTGACCCACAGGGACACCCCTTGTCCAGACTGGCTCCCTGGTTATAAGGAGCTCCCGGGAGACATAGATGTTGCACTGTGTGTATCTCTGCTATTCGGGTTCGCTCCTGACTGTTGAGCTTGTCTACAGGTTGTCTTTGCGCACATTGGCAATCTGCACAGGGGAGCACAGTGCAAAGGGGTGAGTTGTGACGGAAGCATTTGAAAGCTCAGGGCATATGGTTGTAGCCGGAAGTGGCAGGGCAGTGAGCTCTGCAGAGGTGGGAGTGTGGGAAGATGGGGCTGGGGACTGGGAAGGGATCCAGTCTACCTACAAGCAATTGGGATAGATGATGAGGTGAGGGTAGAAGTCCAAGCAAGAAGCCCCCTCAGGCTCTGCTGCAGAGGTCGCCCCTTACTAGGGCAGCCCAGCCAGGCAGACAGGGTACAAAGGCCTGGCCATTTTGACCCCATGTAGGACACTTGAATTGGCTATACTTCCTGATGGACTGGACAGTGCTTTGACTCCGGACAATCCTGCAGCCTGCCCCTTTCCTTTAAGTAGCAGCTTCTGAGAAATACCTTTCATTCACACTACATCTCCCCTCTCTGCTTCCTGAGAGGCTGACCTACGCGAAGTAAGTTTAGAAGGACTCAGAGCAAGAGCCGCAAAAGATCGACATAAATACAAGTTTTATTTTTTGGATTTATTTTATGGATTTTGTGTGTTGCAAGGAGCTTTCAGATTTTCTTTGGACAGAGGCAGAGGAAGTCCAGGGGCCTGGAGAGCAGGGTCAGGTCTGGTCACTGCCCATCAGCTAGAGCTGTGTTCAGTCACACTGTGGACAAAGACGTGCAGGATTATTAGGATTATTTGGGACTCACAGAAGGAACATCTGGGAGGTAAAATAAACACTGTCCTTATCCTTATTTTACAAAGGAGGAAACTGACAGTGATAGGAGGGAAATTGAATTCATTCCAAGATGAATTTGAATGAAGTTCTGTTCCAAGATGAATTTGAACGATCTGTATAGCTGATGGTAAGGGGAGATGATTTTTCACCTGATGTTGAAAAATGGTTCTGAAGAAGTGTATATATTCCTGAGGGTTATGATTGAGGACCAAGCACCTTGGTGAAACGATCTGGGTTTTTAGGTTGGAGAGATCTGAGAAATGAATGTTCTTTCCAGAGTGTGACCCACAGGGACACCCTTTGTCAACAGTCTTCCTGTCCTGACATTCTGGTACCTACACACCTGCATGGGACTCAAACTGTGCCCTCCTCTCACACCTTGCCACTGCTGGAAACTTTGTCTAACTTCAAGGCCCCTCATTTCTTCTTGTATGTATTCCTTCCTGCCTCCCTCCCCAGGGAGCTTTCTGGGAGTGTGTCTCAGTTCTATCCTGGTGCTACTACTTCTGAAGCTCCCCCCTCCCCGCCTCAATTGGGTGAATGCTGAGAGGTGGTGTCTAAACCATATTACAATGGCCAAAGTCAATCAGAAATTTCCTGAGTGACCAGAGCCAGTGCTATAGAAATGACCAGTAAAGAACTTCCAGGCACACCAGACCAAGGTTCATTTATGACATCAAGGTTGTCATAGAGTTATGCTGATCTAACTTGTCCTTTCAACAAGACTGGGAAATTCAAGTCATATCAGAGTGACAGGGTAATCTCTGCATCCCTCCCTACAACCTAAACCTCTTGACAAGATGTTTTTGCCATCCTTTGGCTCATAATTGGCACTGATGATTTTCCCCGTGACAACCTAAATATGGTGATGGCCTGTTTTTAATGATTTCATGTGATCGCCCAACCAGGCCAAGTTTTTCCGATCAAAAAACTCAAGAGAAATGAGTTTGCAAAATTTTATTGAGATGTTGGGGAGAAACAGCCAACATATACATTCCTCATTTCGTCGCGACTGGCATTTTGTCCATACCCCATAGGCTCTCCTCTGGCTTTGGTCTGTTGCATTCTCCTTGGCAGTCCCCCTTCTGTTCTCTCGCTGCTGCCTGGTGCTGTCTGAGGTCCACCAGGGCAGAGGCCACTGGTGGGTCACAAGTGGGAGCGGTAATTGCGATTGGCTGTGGGAAGACAGGTTCGCAACAGGGACTTGCGTTAGAAAATACCTCTCCATAAATAGCCTGGCCCCGGGGCTGCACTTAGTCCCTGGCAAGAATCTCAGGCTGAGATTTCGGGGTTGTAGGAGGGCTGCCTCCAGGAGTTGCGTGCCTGGGGCAATGTGCCCCTGTTTGCTCACTCTCTACCTCATCCCTCACTCACCATCATCGCCCCTTTTCCTACTTTTCAGGCTGCCCTTCCGGTATTTTCTCTTGCTGCCACCTCTCTTGACTCCCTTGTGAGGAGATCGGTTCTTGCCCCTCCTCATGCCATGACTCTTAAATTTGCGGCTGGTCGTCATTGTAATTTCTGCCAAAATGAGGGGCTTTGCAGGGCCCGGAGGCCAGGAGTCAGGGTATTTAAGGCCTTGGCCATTGTGAGGGTGAAGGGTGTGGTCCAGCAGGTGGATGGGGCCCTATTGTGCTGTCATTGGCCTTTGCTGCACCTTGGTCATATATGTGAAATAGCCCTTCAAGGCAGCTTGAGGCCTGTATTTGAGTTTGAGGTCCTTTTATGTGAAGTGAGGCTTTCCAGACAGGTGCTCTGGACCAACTAACATCTCAGCCCTATGCCAGGCATTGAGGGAGTCCAGGAAACCACCAAACTTTATCTCCTGCCTGTAGGAAATTTGATCATCAAGTGTGTGTGTGTGCATGAGTGTTCAGTCTCCTACAGCATCCAGAGGTGACAATGTATTTCTATAAGGATTTGACCCTAGGAAATCTAATTCATTATCATCACAACAGAAATACTACTTCTCTTTCATCTAACTCAGGGTTTCTCAATTTCAGACTCCTTCAATGCCTGACACCATGGACTGGGCAAATTTCAGTGGGTTCTGTGCCTCCTGGGAAGTTGGCAGCACCCTTGGCTTCTATGTCTTAGATGCCCCCACAGCTGTGACAACCCAAAATATTTCTAGACATTGCTACCCGTCCCTTTGTGACTCTGTGGGAGTGTGGGGGCAAAATCACACTGGCTGAGAACCATTGATCTAGCCATTTTTAAAAATTCAGTCACAGATATTGATCACAGTTTGTGCCATGTACTTGGGTGGTGAATAGCAGTGGATAATAACAGATATAGGTAGTGTGCTTGTGGAACTTTCTGTCCAGCAAGGGACAAAGCTGTTAATCAGGTGCCTACTACCCACACATCCATGAATATGTACTGGAGGTTCATTTAGGCTTGAGGGAGGCAGAGGAAGCCTCCCAACATGCGGCAGGATAAGATTAAAGAGGGAAGCAGATTAAAGCACACTGACATACCTTGGGAAGCCTTAATAAGTGTCAAGGGAACAGTACCATGAGATCAGTGGGTTTGGGGTGGGCAATGGCTTGATTGGGAGGGTTGTGTGAGTGGCAGTGGCTCAGTAGAGAGATTTGATAATAGCTTAGACCTGGGCCAGGGAAGGCGTTGGCTGAGATAGAGAGAAGACTTGGGAATTGATTTGGGGACAGAGCAGACAGTGTCAAGGGTGTTCTCCTGCCTTTCTGTGCAAAGTAGCTATGTAGGTGCTGTTAGCACTCAAGGGGACAAAAAGCGGGCATGGGGATTTTGGTGATCATGCATTGAGTATATGGTCTGAAGAGCCTTTGAAGTTTCCAAATAGAGGAACTAAATGACGTTGAATGTCTCGGTCTGGAGGTCTTCTCATCCCACCTTTTCTTCCTCCTTATTTATACCTCACATGGGATGCTTTGAAACACTTTGAAGCAGAACTTGACAGCTATTTCCTCTCTTTGTCCCTCCTTCTTGCTCCACCGCCCTTACCCTCATTCCAGAACTGAGCACCTTGCATGCGGGAGGTTGTTAGCAAAGGCTGGTTGACTGGAAGAGGGAATGTCATTCAAGCTCCACTCTGTGGATAAGATGACAAATCATGTTTGAAACCTAGGTTCCTTCGGTGGCCACCAGAAATGACAATTTTCATTTTTCTGTTTCCTGGCAGGTCTCTGTGGAGACCAAGGAGGGGCTCTGGCAAACAGGCTGCTGACTTGCCTCTGTGTCAGGAACCCTCTGTTCAGTCCAGCCCAGCTCTTCCTCCTATGACAAAGTCCTGCCACAGCAGGGATGTCTGTGAACACAGGAGTTGAGAATGTGGGTCCAGCCCTCTATATTCCCTGGGCGTTACACAGTCCTCCACAGGATGGACGCCTGATACATATTTGTAGAATGATTTGCTTAATAAATAAAAATTCCTTGTATTGTTTGAATATCCTTTTCTTCCCCATTTTGCTCCACATCTTTGAGGGAGACTTCCCCAAATTATCAAATTTTCACTGTCCATTGAAATTTCCTCAAAGTCCGTGGTCCCTGTACCCTCGGTTGTATTCAAGCAACCCTAATTGTGTGAAACCCTGTCTTGCGTCTGAATTGCCATGTCCTATGCGTTAGGTTGGTCTAACCAGGATGTGTTTGGGGCTTTAGCTCCTTTATTTCATACATAAGCAGGTTGACCCAGGTGATCTTTGAGATGACCTGATTTTGGGGTCATATCCTTGCAGTTAGGATCGTATCTTTTATTTCTACTGCTTTTTCCAAGGGGACTAGCATCGTCTCCAGTAGGTGGTTGGTAAATGTTGGTTCAGTCTAGCTGCTTCGGTATGTCATGAGGACAGGCAGTCCAATGCTCTCAGAGTCACTTTGAACAAGTGGGAGCTCTTCTAGGTGGGGAAAGGAGAAAAGGACCCTCCCTCCAGAGCAGGCCCTCTGGGCTCCGTGCTGCCCTGCGTGTCTGACTCTGCAGTGAACACTTTGACAGGGGAACTGGCCTCTTTGGTTTAAGAGGCATTTTCTGGATGGTCCTAAAGACTGGATACGAGTTCTCTCTTGAATCTTTCCCACCCCCAAAAGAGCTGTTCTGCCAAGGAGAAGCTGAGATCACAGGGCAGAAGGGAGCCAGACTTGAGAAGTGATGTAGAAACAAACAACAAAGCTCCCTCTGCGCAGGGTTGAGGGAGCAGCTCTGGCTCCAGACACCTATGCGGAGAAACTGGAGCAGCAGAAAACCCAGTAGTGGCAGCAGCAGCCGTGGGGGTTCGCAGGCCAGTCACAGTGGGGCTGGTGGGGGGTGTTTGGGTTGGCTCCCATATCAGACCTCCTGGAGTGAGGACAGAGCAGCTAGAGCACTGGCCGAACTGCCTGTCTCTGTTTCTCTTTCCACTTCTGCCTCAGCATTGCCTGAGGCCAGAGCAATTTAGATAGAGCAGTGAGCTCACTTCTGCCCTTCTCAGGGCCCAGAGTGAGCTCTTCCTTGAGACAGTTAACCCAGTCTACTGGCCGCCCGTGTCCTCCCCCTTTATTCCTGCTATGTGCGCACAGAGAGGACACATGAGCTACTTCAAGTGACTCAGCATGGCCGCATCAGGGACAGCCCAAAAGACCTTACATTTTAGCTTCCGTAGTGGGACCCAGCTTTTGTTCCTCCCAATGGGGAAAATAAAATGGCACATGAAGAGAGAGAACTCTTGGCCTTCTTAGAAGAGGAGCTATTAGGCCTCTTTCTCCTGGAGCTGAGTATCTTTTGTCCTGCCTGGAGACAGGCAGATGGACAGAATGGTGTCTTTACCTCCTAGCAGACGGCCAAGGCGGCAGCACCGGGAAGGCTGTGTGGGCCTGTCTCTCGCTGGCCCCATTCCTAGATTAGGAAGGGCAGGCTTAGGGTGTTACTGTTTTGGAAGAGTCTCTAGTTGGATTCCATGTCCTCTCTTCAATTCAAACTCACTCCATTAATTTTCCTGGGAAGTCCGAGACTTGGGGCTTACTAAGAGGGAACATGGGAAGATGCTGGCAGTTCTTACACGTGTCAATGACTCAGTTTGAACCCCGTTCTGACATCTAAGTCCCTCCAGATGTTGGCCTCGGCTGGGAAGTGGGGACCTTCCCCCGTGCACAGCCTGTCTTCTCTCTACTGTTGTGGCTGCTATTGTCCAAACAGGTCTGGGGGCTCAGGGGCAGCCTGGAGGAGGTGGTGGCTACTGGCGGAGGTGCCTCACCAAGGCATGGAGCTCTCTGAGCTCAGAACACAGCTGGTGTCTTTATTAGGGAATAAAGAGAGACCACAGATCAAGGCCAAAAAGTGGCTTT
The DNA here is from genome assembly GCA_963573935.1 of Arctocebus calabarensis. Classification (NCBI taxonomy): domain Eukaryota; kingdom Metazoa; phylum Chordata; class Mammalia; order Primates; family Lorisidae; genus Arctocebus; species Arctocebus calabarensis. Next base: position 5,732 of record CAUYON010022861.1, on the reverse strand, counting down.
CAGAGAAAAGGGGAGGAAGGACATCAACCCCACTTACCTCTCCCCACCCAGTTCTGGGAAATACAGGAAGCATTTTGGCTCTCAGGAACCTTGGGGCCATATATGGCCTTCTGGGTCCTTGAGTGCGGTCTTTTGACTGTATCCAAATTTGACAGAACAAACCTGTTTAATAAAGGGGTTTGCTCTGTGAAGTTCGGATTTGGTTGGGGGGGGCCGCACTTGGAGGTCCGGATGGTAGCCTTGTACATGTAGCCTTGAGGCAACAGGCTCCCCACTCCACTCCTGGCTGGGGTCTGCCTGAAGATTTGTTCGTGTTTGTTCCCACTTTCCTGCCAGGCTTCTTTCTCTCCCACCCTTTCTATGGCATTTCCAAATTCCTTAAACAATTCCTGTTTCTTCAAGAACAGAGTGGTTGGGATGCTTAAAGGTGGGGACTCATCACAAAAGCAGTGTTTGTGGGAGGAGTCTTAGGGACACCTGTCCTGCTCTTCTGGGTGCCAAGAGGCCTGGCTAAGGGGCTGCCCAAGGCTCAGAGGAGTGAGGAAGGGACAGACTGCTGACCACTGCACCACAGTGCTTTCCTTCCTTAGAAAGATATCTGGCCTTGACTTTCCATCTAGAGAAGGGATCTAGTGTTGGAGGTTGAAGGAGAACCCAGAGAAAGGAGTCAGTTACTCTTCGAGGCAGAGTGAGAATTTGGGAGTCCTCTGGACAAACTTGAAGTTTTCACTTTGAGATAATTCAAATGTTCATTTGCTTTTAGATATTTTTGGACTTCTGAAAAATTATTCGATTATTTCTATTCCTTTTGTCTTCCTGAGTCACTGTGAACAATAAGCCCACATGGTGAGGCAGTACACAAAGAAAATCCAAATGTATGCCTTCGTGTTCACCACTCCCCTGCCTTCACTAACCTTAATCCCCACCACAGCAGTGACAGAGAAAGTGTCCCTTTTAAAATACGCTGGGAATATATCTCCCTTTAGGTATAAGATAGAAGTGGGACTGCCCCATAGGGTGTTAGAAAGAGGCGTCAGAATATGAAAACATTACTTGTTAAATTGTTTGACCTCACGTGGTCTTTGGGGATAATATCTCTTAACCATCTTCCAGCTGGCATAAGGAACTTTGAACCGGAGGGTGACTAGAGAACAATTTGATCAATAGGCCTGGGAATGAAGGGTAACTTAGTCAAAGTCATAAACTTAGGGCAGGGTCAGATCTCAAGTCCAGATTCCCTAATTCCCAGCCTAGGCTTCCTGGCATCATGCCACGATGTGCCTCTATGGAAATTCCACCTCCCCCTGCCTCCCGCCGCCAGGCTTTTTAGTTGCCCCTGTGCATTTTCTCTGCTTTCCCCCCTTCATGTTCTAAGAGCCATGTGCCTGGGTGCTTGCCCTTTGGAAATCATCCTACCTGCCAAGGGCTATAATTTCACTGAGTCTAAGGACACCTGGCCCTTTGAAAAGGAAAAGAGTTGTCACCAAGAGAGACAAAGTACCAGAAAGGAAGACTGAAGTTACTGCATGAAGGTCAATGCCTTCCTATTACCGATGATTTCAAAGTGGTGTGACCATTGTGCCGGTAAAGCCCACTGAACAGAGGGGCTCTTTCTGACTCTGCTAAGCAAGGATGAGTCAAGAGAGACCATCTCATCGACTTTGTCTCTGGCATGGTTTCCTGAACCTCTGTTTCTTAGTCTTAGTGGTGATCAGTGGAGGGTGAAGGAAAAGAGAGAGGTTGAAAGCATAAATGTCCTTTGTGTCCTGACACTCTTGGATGATGGGGCTGACAATGTCTCTGCCTCTGTGGTTTCTCTGTTCTTCTTCTGGAAGAACTCTCATACTTGGAAATCTCAAAAAGTAGGTTTGGTTGTATTTATACTAAAGACAAAGACAGAGTTACTTTTTGCTGCTCTTTTCTAGGGCTGAAATTATGATCCTAAGCATAGAGGTGGACAACATTTCACCCTCCACACACCCTGGTGCTGGGAGAGCAGAGACATCCCCAGAGCAAAGCCTTCACTTTTGGTAAGAACCAAAGAAAGACCCAGATGCTTTTGAGTATTGCGGTGATTAGATTTTATTGGTCAAGAAATTTCTGCTACTGGGCAGCCTTATTTTTTCTGGGAAAAAAGTGTGGAAGGTGATGCCACAGAGACTTTCCTGGGATTCTGATAAGCAATGTGTCAGCACGCGGGAATATTTGTTCTCTTGTACTGTCCTATGAGAGTGATAGTGGCACTTTCTTAGTACTGCAAGGAAGCAAAGACAAAATTGAGGTTAAAAAAGTCCTTGGTTAGAGAGGGAGAGTCTCAAGGGTTTCTTTGGCTAGGCACACCAGGCCAACTTGACATTGTCCAGACTTTCCCTTGTGATGTTGTCACCCTGTCAGCTACGATTGGTTTAGTTTACTTGTAACTGCCTGTGACATCTACTCTGGGTAAAACAGTCATGTCTCTCCAGAAGCAGCTATGTTATTTGAGAGGCCACTGCAAAATGAACACTCTGCCCCCCTGCTAAAACGTTACTAAGAATTTTAAGATAGTGACAGAAAAGCATAAAGCTGGGGTCAGGGTGGCCAAGGAAGTAAAAGCGAGCACAGAGATGTTTGTGACACACAGATCCTGCCCCTGTAAAGCCTGCCCTGCCTCTCCCTCCTCACTTAAGACACTTCTTACAGTAAACACCCAGACAAGAGACTGAAAAATCCCTACCTCATTTATCTGAAGCTGGTCAAATGTCTTGCTCATGATAGGGATTTGATGGATGCCCGTCAATGGCTTGCTTCTTCCGAGCCTGTGCCATGTGTCTGGGAAGGAACAGCGCCTTTCCAGTACTGGCTCTGGCACACCTGCCCTCCATCCTCAGGCTGGAGCTGCCACCACTCTCTCCACTTCTCCTAACGCCACAGAGCCTTGCTGATCTCTGCCGGCTTCCTCTCCTCCTCGCTGTCCTTTGGTGGTGCATTTTCCCCAGCTCTTGCAGGAAACCACAGAGTCCTAGGGTCCAGGCAATTCTGCTGTGCTCTTTGTGGCTGGACACACACCCTGTGCTCACACTGAGGCCTGGGAGATGTTAAGAGCCTAACATGGGATTTCTGGTCATTTACGTGACCAGAAATAGTATTACCGTAAGTCCTGAGATAGAAGGACCCCACCTGTTAAGACACTAGGGTACTGTGACTTGGCTTTCTCCACTCTGGGATGTCACAAAGTCCATATGAGGTCAGCAATCAAATCTCCAAGAGAAAGGCTGAGCAGGGCAGCCAGAATGATTTCCTCTAACTGTTAGATTTTCTGGATCCAAGGTTCTCAACTGAGCAAACACAGGCAAATCATTTCATTTCTCCTGGTCTTAAAAATAGCCTGCTAGTTAAAGAGAGGAAAGCTCAGCTTTAATGGCCGTCCCACTACTTTACTAATGAGGCAACCAAGTGCCTGTTTGGTGTGATCACCTTCTTGAAGACTCAGTGCTTCAGGAAATTGCTCAAGGACAAAGTCTAAACAGCAGAGCTGGGATTGACATCCACATCTATTTAGTGTTAGCGGGTGCGGTGTGGTCTACTTGATGTATTTGCTGCCAGGGTTGGGAGACAGAGGGCAGGGGTTAATCACTCAGAGGGTGAGACCTTTGACTTGATGTTCCCCATGGATACAGCTGCCAAAAAGGCCTGAATATTAAAGTCCCAGAGGAACTTACCCAAGCCAGTGATGGAGATGCAGAAGGAGGGGTAGATGGTAACATATTGAGGTGACTGGTGAGAGACGGATAGGTATGGAGGGAGTTAGAAGCCCAGACTTCTGCCCTAAGCGATTGATTGCTGAGCCGATTCAGAGGCAGGAAATAACATTTCGTTAGGAAGGACTGGGTTTAGTTTCACACAATTGAGATGCCCATCGAACAGATCCAATGTCCGTGTGGTGCTCCGTAGACGAACTCGAGGGATGTTTCTGCAGCTCAGAAGAGCGCCTGAGGCTGGTGGTGCAGGCTTGGGCATTGCCAAGGTAGTTTCATGGGGTTGATGCTCTGGGGGTAAAGCTCTGGGATACTCTTCAGCTTCTGGAATTTTCCAGAGGAAAGGGCTGGGGAAGGAGACTGAGAGAGCAGAAGAAAACTCAGGAAAGAATGGTGTTAAAATGTAATGGGAAGGACTTCAATTCTGGAAGCTGCCAAACATGGGGTCATTATAGCACTTACTGGGGACCAGGCACTGTCCCCAGTGGGACAGTTAAGGAACCTCATCCCTTTTCAGTGCCCACCGTATTTGATTTCTCTAGAGACACAGTCAGGGCTGCGGGCAGAGGTGCAGGTGAGGAAAGGTGGTGGAAGGTGGAGAGTGTTGTGAACAGGGCAAAATAAGCTTCTCTCTATAGCCACCCTTCCCTTCCCTTAAGAGCCAAGCTTCTCAAAAGAAGGGTTTTTTATTCAACCATCATTGCTCTCCCATTGAAAAGAACATGACAGGACTTCTTGGTTTCCTTGCCTCACCTTACCCTTATGTCTCTCCCGCCATCTGGCTACACTCTCCTCTCTCAGCTGTAACTAAGTCTGCAGTTTGGAATGAGACCCTGCCTCGACTTGTCCAGTTATCTTCCCTTTCTGCCTTCCTGCAGGTAACTTAACCTCTGGGAGATCAGAGCCAAGATAATAATCACTCGTGCCTGGACCAGAGCCTGCAGTAAGTACTATCCAATCTACACATCAACTCTACAAAATGGATACCATCATTGCCATGTTCCAGAATCTGGGTGGCTAAGTAATTTTCCCAAGGTCCCATTGCTAGTAAACAGAGTAGCTGGGGTCTTTGTGCATATGACATTGAAATAATTTCTCATATAATTTTGTTTTTTTCACATCTTACATTTCTTTTCTTTTCTTTTCTTTTTTTTTTTTGAGACAGAGCCTCAGGCTGTCACCCTGAATAGAGTGCTGTGGCATCACAGCTCACAGCAACCTCCAATTCCTGGGCTCAAGCGAGTCTCTTGCCTCTGCCTCCCAAGTAGCTGGGACTACAGGCGCCTGCCACAACGCCCAGCCATTTTTTGCTTGCAGCCATCATTGTCGTTTGGCTGGCCCGGGCTGGATTCGAACCTGCCAGCTCAGGTGTACATGGTCAGCGCCTTAGCCCATTGAGTCACAGGTGCTGAGCCTTTTTGTTTGTTTTTTGAGACAGAGTCTCAAGCTGTCACTCTGGTAGAGTGCTGTGGTATCATAGCTCACAGCAACCTCCAACTCTTGGGCTTAAGCAATTCTCTTGCCTCAGCCTCCCAAGTATCTGGGATTGCAGGTGCCCACCACAACACCCAGCTATTTTTTTATTGCAGTTGTCATTGTTGTTTAGCTGTCCATGTGTGTGGCTGGTGCCATAACCACTGTGCTACGGCTGCTGAGTCACAATCTTATATTTCTTTTAAATACATACAGGCACACCATAGGTTCTCAATAACTCTGGGCCAATTGAGAGATGGATCCCTATGAAAATGAAATTCTTTAGTAAGGATATGGTGCTGTCCAGGGAGGATTTATTTAGGCTGCTAGTGGTGGTAGTGGATGTTGATGGTATCTAGTGGGTTCTTTTAAATCAAAATTTGGCAAGTCTATTTTTAGATCTTTGAGTATTCTCCAAACGTCTTTCCAAAATGGATGTATTAGTTTACATTCCCACCAGCAATGTAGAAGTGTTCCCTTTTCTCCACATCCGCGCCAACATCTCTGGTTTTGGGATTTCAT
>CAUYON010022860.1:0-11505 GCA_963573935.1 Arctocebus calabarensis | reverse complement strand
GAAAGAAATGAAGCCTTCACGGGCGGCGCCTGTGGCTCAGCGAGTAGGGCGCCGACCCCATATACCGAGGGCTGCGGGTTCAAGCCCGGCCCTGGCCTAGCTGGGCGCTGTGGCGGGCGCCTGTAGTCCCAGCTACTTGGGAGGCAGAGGCAGGAGACTCGCTTTAGACCAGGAACTGGAGGTTGCTGTGAGCTGTGATGCCACGGCTATGAGGCTCTGTCTCAAAAAAAAAGTAAAAAAAATAAAAAGAAAAAAGTGGGCAATACACATAAAACTAGTGAAATATTTGACACTGTATTTGAAAAACATGCATTAACACCAAGGTCGATGGAAGTAGTTGCAATTCTCAATGAGTTCCCCAGGTGTTTATCAGATATTTTGGTTCTGATTTTCCTCTTAATGTGCTTTGTTATTGAAAATAGTTGCTCATAAATGTAGGTCCTGCCGAAATGTGTTGATGTGAATAAGGCGTGATTGTGAAGTGAGGGATATTTGCCCCTGGGAAGATAAGACCTATGAAAGTCCAGTAGAGAGACATGAGCACAGTTTTCTTTGAGTTGAGTGTCAGACTGCAGCTCTCTGCATTCCATTTGAAAACCGGCAGGTGACAATTATGTAAACTGAAGATGGGGTCAGAGATGCACCAGCATATCAATTTTTTTTTTGGAAATCTTGAAATTTGTTTTCAAATTTTACACTCACTGCCATAAAACTGAAGTCATACATGCATACCAATAGCAAGAGTGCGCGTTTGTTTACTTTAGGTGACATTGCGATGCAATGTCATGGCCTACAAAGTTCACACTCGAGAACCGTGCGATTGAGTTCCAAAACGATCACAAAAAAACCTTGTCATGTTTAAGTAAGTTTATGATTTTTAGTGGGGCTACCTTCATAGCCATCCTGGGCTGCATGTGGCCTGTGGGCCGTGGGTTGGACACTCCTGGTTTATGGTATTGCCCATTCAACTTTTGTGGAAGGGACAATTGCTTGAAAGTGATTGCTTGCACCTCTGGGTCTATGCTCTGTCCTTTACCCCCCATCCTGTGCCCTGGAAGGCTGACCACTAGGGCCACCTTCAGTGGCTGCTCTGCCCTATGGCTTCCAGTTGAGTTTGGCTGGCTCAGCAGCACTGGCAGAATGCCAAGTTTGGGGGACTGTGAGTTTGGGTGTATATTCCCTTGGCTGCCTCCCTTGACTGATGGTCACAGCTCTAGCCGGGTGACCCTCCCACCCACCTGCCTTGCCTCTAGGGTCCCATAACCACTCCCTCCTTGGGCTTTGGCCTGGGGGTCACCGTCTCTGTAGATTCTGATCCTCGTGGTGCCTCTATATCCTGACCACACCACTGGAATTCCATTGAGGGTCTTCCCAAGTTATCCAATCTGAGTAGGACATCTGTTGGTCAGGACCCTGACTCACACGCTGTTCCATACACGTCCATTTTATCACCTTACTTCCATGGAGTGTTGTCACCCTGTTAAATAAGACCCTTTTCTCTTGCCTCTCTTGCACTTAGGAGCAGCAGAGGGGGTGGCAGGGCTTCTTAACCCTGGGAAGCTTTCAGAACCACGAGGCCTGAGGCCCACCTGGGGATTTTGACTCCCTGGGTAGAGGAGGCCCTAGGGCAACCGTTACCATGAACTTCTCAGGGAGAACCATGGGGAGGAGGGAGGTCTGGTTCTGTAGCTTGTCTCTGTGGCACTGTAGGTGACTCCTTCTCCCTGGGGCTCAGTGCCCCTCTGTAGTGTGTGTGTGTGCGTGTGATGGCCCTTTGCTCTCTGACTCCTGGCCCCTAGTTCTGATCCCAGCGCCGAGGCACAGGAAGAATGTGGGTCCTGACCGCTGCACTGCTGCCCTCTTGTGGACAAGACCGTGGCCTTTCTTGTCACTTCACATGGGGACTGGGCAGGGCTTCAAGGGGCGATTAGGGCAAGGTAGGAAAGGCTGCCGTTAGCCAGTCCCCAGGATATTTGCCTCCCTTACATCACAGCCTTTAGTGAAGACTTCTTCCTGCGTGTTCTTATTTTAAGAGTTGGATAATTTGTTTAGAATGAGCTTTCCATGATGAGGGAAAAAAGTGGATTAAGTGCTTTGCAGAATAACCTTGATTAAGAATAAGGAGGAGCATTTAGGAGAAAGTCAAAAAGACCATGCATCATCCCTAGGAGACAGAGCTGCAGAGTGGCTGAGAATCCAGGGGACGGGGGCTGAGGACGCTCCTCTCCCCACTCCCAGACACCACCTCAGGAACCTCTTCTCACCTGCCGCCTCTTCAGGTTCCCTGCCTTTGCTTCAGATTCCTCTTGCCCCCATTTTGAGCCTCCCCCTTTTAGTTCACACTCCATCCCTGCTCCTGGGTCCCTTTCATTCAACAGACTTTTACAGGCCCACTCACAAAAAAGAAGGTAACAGCAATATAATGTCATTGATTATTAGTGTACTTTATATCATGTTACTGTTGTTAGCGATGATGTAAGAAGAAGGGCATTGAATATTATCAGTATACTTTGTGTTATAAAATGTTGATTATTTTCATTGGGAAAGATATAAGAAAAAGGATAAATCTAAATAATTAGGTTTAATTCTGAACATTGAAATTTGTACAACACAAATTTTTGTGCTCTATGTGGACAATTTTTTTTTGAGACAGAGTCTCACTCAGTCACCCTGGGTAGAAAGCCATGGTGTCATTATAGCTCACAGCACCTCAAACTCTTGGGCTCAACTGATCCTCTTGCCTCAGCCTCCCGACTAGCTGGGACTATAGGCACCTGCCACAATGCCCGGCTTGTTTTCTGTTTTTAGTAGAGATGAGGTCTTACTTTGACTCAAGCTGGTCTCAAACTCCTGAGTTCAAGCAATCCACCGGCCTCTGCTTCTCAGAGTGCTAGGACAACAGGTATGAGCCACGGTGCCCAGCTCTTTGTTTTAAATGTGATTTTGGGTTACCCACAATCCCTGTCACCATCTGTGCTGCCATCATACGGGTTAGCATTTGAGTATCTATTCTCTTATTCAATAGTGTTTTTCCCTGGGCAGCCACTCTGTGCCAGGCACTTTTCTGGGTTCCGAGGACATAGCAGGGAATGAAATTGCCTGTTTTCTCTAAAGCTCAGGTTCTGATGAGGGTGAATGTGTATGTAGTTGGTGGGGATGGATCTTTATTTGCTGCAACAGTTCCTTCTCAAGCTCTGGAAGTCGGAACAAGCTGCTAAGTTTCTTTCCTTTCATCATCTGCAACATATGGTCTCTTCCTGATCAATTTCTGGGACTACTTTGCTATTTCCTGGCACCTTCTGAGGACTGAGTTCAATAGACTATTTATAATCTGGTCACTTTTCTAATACTGGCATACAAACTTTTATTTTGTTTTGCTTTACTGTGCTTTGCAAATATTGCTTTTTTATTTATTATTATTATTTTTTCACAATTTGAAGGTTTGTGGTAACCACCTATTGGTTCCATTTTTCCAACACCATGTGCTCACCTTGTGTGTCTGTGCCACATTTTGGTAATCTTGCAAAATTCCCAACTTTTTAGTTATTATTAGTCTATTATGATCTGTGAGCAACGATTTTTAATGTTACTATTGTAGTTGTTTTGGGGGTGCCACAAACCACCCCCACGTAAGGTGGTGAACTTTATTGATAAGTGTGTGTGTTCTGACTACTCGATTAACTGTTCCCCCATTTCTTTCCCTCTCCTCGGGCCTCCTTATTCCCTAAGACACAACAATATTGAAATTAGGCTGATTAACTGTAGGGCTTCTAAGTATTTAAGTAAAAGGAAGAATCATGCATTTTTCACTTTAAATGAAAATCTAGAAATGATTAAGCTTAATGAGAAATGTGTGGGCAGTGCTTGTAGCTCAGTCAGCAAGGGCGCCGGCCACATACACCTAGGGTGGCGGGTTCAAGCCCGGCCTGGGTCTCCCAAGCAAGATTGACAACTGCAACCAAAAAATAGGGGGGCATTTGGGGCAGGCACCTATTGTGCAAGCTACTTGGGAGGCTGAGGTGAGAGAATCACTTAAGCCCAAGCCCAAGAGTTGGAGGTTGCTGTGAGCTGTGATGCCATGGCACTCTACCCTAGGGTATCAGCTTTAGACTCTCTCTCACAAAAAAAAAAAAAAAAAGAGAAAGTCATGTTGGAAGCCACCATATGTGAAAAGTTAGGCCTCTAGGGCAGTGATTTTTAACTGTTGTGCCTTGGCACATGGTGTGCCATGAGAAGATAGATCTCTTAGGTGAGCTGCAAAAAATATTAAAGATCATTAATTAAATTATTTGTGAAAGAGGTTCAAAGCACAGTAAGCATATTCTTTTCTTTTCTTTTTTTTTTTTTTAAAGTCTCACTATGTCACCATCAGAAGAGTGCTGTGGCGTCACAGCTCACAGCAACCTCCAACTCTTGGGCTTAAGTGATTCTCTTGCCTTAGCCTCCCAAGTAGCTGGGACTACAGGCACCCGCCATAATGCCTGGCTGTTTTTTTTGTTGCAGTTGTCATTGCTGTTTAGCTGGCCCGGGCTGGGTTTGAACATGCCACCTTCAGTGTATGTGGCTGGCGCCGTAACCACTATGTTATGGGCACCGAGCCGCATATTCTTTTCTTTACTCTTTTTTTTTTTAAATCGATATAATTTAAGTGTGCCATGGAAGTTTAACTATAGGTTTAAGTCTGCTGTGAGATTAAAAAAAAAGGGTGAAAAACACTAGTCTAGCCAAGCTATGAATGCAAAGGAGAAGTTCTTAAAAGAAATTAAAAATGCTACTTTAGTAAATGTGAGTGATGAGAAAGTGAAGCCTTACTGCTGATATGGACAAAGTTCAAATGGTTTAAAAAGAAGATCAAGTCAGCTACAAAGCCGAATTCCAAGCAAGGCCCTAACTCCCTTCAACTCTGTGAAGGGTGAGCGGGGTAAGGAGGCTGCGGAACAGTGTGAAGCTAGTAAAGGTTGGTTCATGAGGTTCAAGGAAAGAAGCCGTCTCCGTAACACAGAAGGTCAAGGTGAAGCAGTAAGTGCTGATGTAGACGCCACAGTAGATGCTTCGGCCAAGGTGATGGTGGCTATACCAAACAACAGATTTTCAATGTAGATGAAATAGCTTTCTAAGCTTCTTCCCAGGCTAGGAAGAAGATGCCATCTAGGACTTTTACCGCTGGAGAGGGGAAGCCAGCACCTGACTTCAAAGTTTCTAAGTACATGCTGACTCTCTTGTTCGGGGCTAACACAGCTAGTGACTTTAAGTTGAAGCCAACACTCATTTATCATTCTTAAAATCCTAGGGCCCTTATCTGCTCTGCCTATACTCAACTAATAGAAAAATAAGCCTGGATGCCAGCACATCTTTGTACAGCATGGTTCACTGGGTATTTTAAATCTGTCTTTGAGACCTACTGCTCAGAAATAAAGATTTCTTTTAAAATGTTACTCCTGGCTGGGCAAGGTGACTTATACCTATAATCCTAGCACCCTGGGAGGCTGAGGCAGGTAGATTGCTGGAGCTCAGGAGTTTGACACTAGCCTAAGCAAGAATGATACACCATCTCTGGGTCCCTGTAGTCCCAGCTACTTCAGAGGCTGAGGCAAGAGGATTGCTTGAGCCCAAGAGTTTGAGGTTGCTATGAGCTATGATGCCACAGCACTCTAACCTACTAAAAAAAAAATTATTGCTCATCAACAATACACATTATCATCCGAGAACTGATTGATGCTGTTATGTCTGCCAACATAACATCCATTCTGCAGCCCATGGATCTAGGAATAATTTCAACTTTCAAGTCTTATTATTTAAGAAATACATTTCATGCAGCTAAAGAGGTGATAGGTGGTGACTCATTTGATGGATCTGGACAAAGTAAATTAAAAACCTTCTAGAAAGGATTCACCATTCCATATGCCATTAAGAACATCCATAATTCATGAGAGAGTTAAAATATCAACCTTAACAGAAGTTTGGAAGCCATGGATGACTTTGAAAGGTTTAAGAATTTAGTGGAGAGAGGAGCTACAGATATTATGGAGACAGCATGATAATTAGACTTAGAAGTAGAGACTGAAGATGAGACTGAATTGCTGCAATCTCATGATAAAACTAGGATGAATGAAGAGCTGCTTCTTACGGAAGAACAAAGAAATTGGTTTCTTAAGATGCATTTATTTCTGGTGAAGATGCTGTGAAAGTTATTAAAATGACAAGAAAGGATTTAAAATATTACTTAAACTTAGCTGATAAAGTCATAACAAGGTTGAGAGAATTGACTCTATTTTTAAATTTTTAATTTTGTAGAGTTGGGTCTTGATCTATTATCCAATTTGATCTGAAACTCCTGGCCTCAAGTGATCCTTTTGTTTCAGTCTCCCAGAGTGCTGGGATTGTGGGTGTGAGCCACTGTGCCTGGTCCTTGACTCTAATAGCACCACATATGACAGAGAAATCTTTTGGGAAAGAGAGCTTTAATTGATGCTACAAAATCATTGTTGGCTTATTTTTAGAAATTGCCACAGCCGGTTGCAGGTGAGTGCCTATAGTCCTAGCTACTCAGAAGGCTGAGGCAGGAGGATCTCTTGAGCTTAGGAGTTTGAGGCTGTAGTGAGCTATGATGATGCCACTGCATTCATGATTGGGTAAAAAGTGAGATTTTGTCTCAGAAGAAAAAGAGAGAAAGAAAGAAAGAAAAGAAAAAGAAATTGCCACAGCTACTCCAATCCTTGGTATCCACCATCCTGATCAGTCAGCAGAACAGTTATCACAATCCAAGCAAGACTGTACCAGCAAAAAGATTACAACTTGCTGAAGAGTCAGATGATCATAATACTTTTTAGCAATAAAGTATTTAAATTAAGGTATGTACTTTTTTCTTTGGTGGAATACTATTGCCTATTTAATAGTCTACAGTGTAGTGTAAACATAAATTTTATATATAATGGGAAACTAAAAAATTCTTATGACTCATTTTGCTGTGATATTCATATAATTGCAATAGTCTGGAACTATCTTTAGTATCTCCAAGGTATCCTTGTAGTTGAAGTCACAGTACAAAGAGGAGGAAAGTGATGCCACTTTCCAGGGTTGAATTAGTTGAATTAGGGGTTGAATTAGCCTCATAGGGCTCCTGGTTCTTGTACAAAGGTGCCAGCATAACCCATGCTGTATTGAGGCAGTATAGCATGGCGAGCCACAGTTTGGGTGCTGCAGACTCACAGATCTAGTTTCAAATTCTAGAATAAACACAAACACACACATAGGTGAGGTCTGACAATTAGGTTTATGAACTTATCCTAGAAAAAGTGCTACATACTTATTCCTGAATATCACTATGGTCACCTTTGAAGTACTTCCCTTGGTGGGAGCCAGGCATTGCCAGAACCGTGGGCACCATCCCCAGCCCTGCTGTTGGACCCGTGTGTGACACGCTCCACTCCAGAGCTGCTCCCACAGCCACAGCTCCCTAGCTGGGGCAGCCCCAGAGGAGCTACACTAGGTCACTGCCTACAAATATCTTCTAACAATAGAGTGATCCCGCCAGCGTCCAATCTTGGAGATACGCCTCCCCAACTCTGAGGATGGCCAGAGGAAATGGCGAAATATAAACATGGGGCAGAATCAATGGAAAAACTATGGCAATATGAATAATCAGAGCAGATCAACTCCCCCAAGGAATGATAAGGCAGACATCACACAAGATCTCGTGCATAAAAAAATGGCTGAGATGTCAGAAATCAAATTCAGAAATTGGATAGCAAATAAGATCAACAGAATGGAAGAAAAGATGCAAGTAGAATTTCAAGCAGTAATCCAAAAGACGTCTCAAGAATTCAGTGAATTCAAAGACAAAATTACCAAAGATTTTGATACATTGAGATAAGACGTTCCAGCCCTCAAAGATCTGAGAAACACAGTAGAGTCCCTCAGCAACAGAATAGAGCAAGCAGAAGAAAGGATTTCTGACATTGAAGACAAAGCTTTCGAATGCTCCCAAACCTACAAAGAGGAAGAGAAATGGAAGGCAAAAATGGATCATTCCCTCAGACAGCTCTGGGATAACTCAAAGAAAACCAATATTCACCTTATAGGCACACCTGAAAATGACAAAGTGGTGTCATAAGGCACAGAGTCTCTTCTTTATGAGATTATTAAAGAGAACTTTCCAGACATGCCAAGAGATTCTGAAATTCAGATAGCAGACAATTTCAAAACCCCAGCATGACTCAACCTGAATAAGTCATCCCCCAAGCACTTCATAATTAAGTTCACTAAAGTTAATATGAAGGAGAAAATTCTGAAAGCAGTCAGATGTAAGAAATCCATCACCTACAAGAGGAAGAATATTAGAATAACTGCAGATCTCTCTTAACAAACCTTTCAAGCTAGAAGAGAATGGTCATCGACTTTCAATCTTCTAAAACAAAATAACTTTCAACCTAGGATCCTATACCTAGCTAAACTGAGTTTCATTTATGATGGAGAAACTAAATACTTTAATGACATCCACATGTTGAAGAAATTTGCAACTAAATCAGCTCTCCAAGATATTCTCAGACCTATTCTCTATAATGACCAGCATAATCCTTCACAAGAGTAAACTCACCAAGAAACTTTTTATCAAATTCCAACTTCTACAGTGATGAAAGGATTAAAAATGTCCACTGGACTTTCTAAAGATTTATCATTATTTTCTATAAATGTGAATGGTTTAAATTGTTCTCTAAAGAGGCATAGATTGGCTGACTGGATACAAAAACTCAGGCCAGATATCTGCTGCATATAAGAAACTCATCTTACCTTAAAAGATAAATATAGACTCAAGGTGAAGGGATGGTCATCTATATTCCAGGCAAATGGAAAGAACAAAAAAGCAGGTGTAACAATCCTATTCAAAGATACAATAGGCCTTAAACCAACCAAAATAAGGAAGGGTAAGGATGGACATTTCATATTTGTTAAAGGTACTACTCAATATGATGAGATTTCAATTATTAATATTTATGCACCCAACCAGAATGTGCCTCAATTCATAAGAGACAAGCTAACAGGCATGAGCAACTTGATTACCTTCAGCTCCATAGTAGTTGGAGATTTTAACACCCATTTAGCAGTGCTGGATAGATCCTCCAAAAAGAAACTAAGCAAAGAAATTTTAGATTTAAATTTAACCATCCAACTTTTGGATATAACAGACTTCTACAGAACATTTCATCCCAACAAAGCTGAATACGCATTCTTCTCATCAGCCCACAGAACATACTCCAAAATTGATCACATGCTAGGTCACAAGTCCAACATCAGCAAAGTTAAAAGAATAGAAATTATTCTTTGCATCTTCTCAGACCACCATGGAATAAAAGTTGAACTCAATAACAACAGGAATACACATACTCATACAAAAACAGGGAAGCTAAATAACCTTATGCTGAAGGATAGATGGGTCATTGACAAAATTAAGAAAATTACCAAAGTTATGGAACAAAATGACAATGAAGACATGAATTATCAGAACCTCTGATACTGCAAAGGCAGTCCTAAGAGGGTAATTTATGGCACTGCAAGCCTTCCTCAAGAAAACAGAAAGAGAGGAAGTTAACAAGTTAATGGTACATCTTAAGCAACTAGAGAAGGAAGAACAGTCCCCCCATACCCAGCAGAAGAAAAGAAATAACCAAAATTAGAGCAGAATTAAATGAAATTGAAAACAAAATTATAGAACAGATCAATAAATCATAAAGTTGTTTTTTTGAAAAGGTCAATACAAAAGATAAACCTTTGGCTAACCTAACCAGGAAAAAAAGAGTAAAATCTCTAATTTCATCAATCAGAAATGGTAAAGACAAAATAACAACTGACCCCTCAGAAATTCAAAAAGTCCTTAACAAATATTACAAGAAACTTACTCTCAGAAATATGAAAATCTGAAAGAAATTGATCAATACTTGGAAGCACACCACCTACCAAGACTTAGCCAGAACAAAGTGGAAATGTTGAACAGTCCTGTATCAAGTTCTGAAATAGCATCAACTATACAAAATCTCCCTAAAAAGAAAAGCCCAGGACCAGATGGCTTCACGTCAGAATTCTACCAAACTTTAAAGAGAAACTAGTACCTATATTACTCAACCTCTTCCAAAATATAGAAAAAGAAGGAATACAACCCAACACATTCTATAAAGCCAACATCACCTTGATCCCTAAACCAGGAAAAGACCCAACAAGAAAAGAAAACTATAGACCAATATCACTGATGAATATTGATGCAAAAAATACTCAACAAGATCCTAACAAACAGAATCCAACAACACATCAAACAAATTATACACCATGACCAAGTGGGCTTTATCCCAGGGTCTCAAGGCTGGTTCAATATACGCAAATCTGTAAATGTAATTTAGCACATAAACAAATTAAAAAATGAACACCATATGATTCTCTCAATTGATGCAGAAAAAGCTTTTGACAATATCCATCATCCCTTCATGATCAGAACACTAAAGAAAATTGGCATGGAAGGGACATTTCTTAAACTAATAGAGGCCATCTACAGCAAACCCACAGCCAATGTTGTATTGAATGGAGTTAAGTTGAAATCATTTCCACTTAGATCAGGAACCAAGCAAGGTTGCCCATTATCTCCACTGCCCTTTAACATTGTAATGGAAGTTTTAGCCAGTGCAATTAGGGAAGAAAAGGTGATCAAGGTATCCACATAGGGTGAGGAGAGATCAAACTTTCACTCTTCGCAGACGAGATGATTGTATATCTGGAAAACACCAGGGATTCTACTATGAAACTTTTAGAAGTGATCAAGGAATACAGCAGCATCTCAGGTTACAAAATCAACATCCATAATTCTGTATCCTTTATATATACCAACAATTGCCAAACTGAAAAATCATTCTAAGGACTCTATACCTGTCACAGTAGTGCCAAAGAAGATGAAATATTTGGGAGTTTACCTAACAAAGGATGTGAAAGATCTCTATAAAGAGAACTATGAAACTTTAAGAAAAGAAATAGCCAAAAAATGTTAACAAATGGAACAACATACCATGCTCATGGCTGGGAAGAATCAACATTGTTAAAATGTCTATACTACCTAAAGCAATATATACTTTTAATGCAATTCCTATTAAAGCTCCATTGTCATAATTTAAAGATCTTGAAAAAATAATATTTCGTTTTATATGGAATCAGAAACAATCTTGAATAGCCAAGACATTACTAAGAAATAAAAACAAAGCAGGAGGAATCACACTACCAGACCTAAGACTGTACTATAAATCGATAGTGATCAAAACAACATGGTACTGGCACAAAAATAGGTAGTTGTTTGGAACAGAATAGAGAACCAAGAGATGAATCCAGTTACTTATCATTATTTGATCTTTGACAAGCCAATTAAAAACATTCAGTGGAAAAAAGACTCCGTATTTAACAAATGGTGCTGGGTGAACTGGCTAGTGACCTGTAGAAGACTGAAACTGGACCCATATCTTTCACCATTAA
>CAUYON010022859.1:0-35691 GCA_963573935.1 Arctocebus calabarensis | reverse complement strand
AAAAAAATAATACTTCGTTTTATATGGAATCAGAAAAAACCTTGAATAGCCAAGACATTACTCAGAAATAAAAACAGAGCAGGAGGAATCACGCTACCAGACCTGAGACTCTCCTATAAATCGATAGGGATCAAAACAGCATAGTACTGGCACAAAAGCAGAGAGATAGATGTGTGGAACAGAATAGAGAACCAAGAGATGAACCCAGCTACTTACTGCTATTTGATCTTTGACAAGCCAATTAAAAACATTCAGTGGGGAAAAGACTCCCTATTTAACAAATGGTGCTGGGTGAACTGGCTGGCGAGCTGCAGAGGACTGAAACTGGACCCACACCTTTCACCATTATCTAAGATACACCCTCACTGGATCAAAGATTTAAACTTAAGACATGAAACTATAAAAATACAAGAAGAAAGTGCAGAGAAAACTCTCGAAGGAGTCGGCTTGGGTGAATTTTTTATGAGGAGGACTCCCCAGGCAATCGAAGCAGTATCAAAAATACACTACTGGGAACTGATCAAACTAAAAAGCTTCTGCACTGCTAAGAACACAGTAACTGTAACAGGCAGACAGCCCTCAGATTGGGAGAAAATATTTGCAGGTAATTCTTCCGACAAAGGTTTAATAACCAGAATCCATAGAGAACTCAAAAACGTATTAGCAACAAAACAATAAGTGATCCCATTTCAGGGTGGGAAAAGGATTTGAAGAGAAACTTCTCTAAAGAAGTCAGGCACACGGCCTACAAGCACATGAAAAAATGCTCATCATCCTTAATCATCAGAGAAATGCAAATGAAAAGTACCTTGAGATATCATCTAATTCCAGTAAGATTAGCCCACATCACAAAATCCCAAAACCAGAGATGCTGGCGTGGATGCAGAGAAAAGGGAACATTTCTACATTGCTGGTGGGAATGCAAACTAATATATTCCTTTTGGAAGGATATTTGGAGACTACTTAGAGATCTAAAAATAGATCTGCCATTCAATCCTATAATTCCTTTACTAGGTATATATCCAGACAACCAAAAATCACATCACAATAAAGAAATCTGTACTAGAATGTTTATTGCAGCCCAAATCATAATTGCTAAGTCGAGGAAGAAGACCACATGCCCATCGACCCATGAATGGATTAATAAATTGTGGTACACGTATACCATGGAATACTATGCAGCTTTAAAGAAAGATGGAGACTTTACCTCTTTTGTGTTTACATGGATGGAGCTGGAACATATTCTTCTTAGCAAAGTATGTCAAGAATGGAAACAAAAGTATCCAATGTACTCAGCCCTAATATGAATCTAATTTATAGCTTACATACGAAGGAAAAAACCAAATTATAGCACAAAAATACCGGTAAATGGTAAAGGGTGGGGCGGGTTGGGGGGAGGATAGGTGGAGGGAGGACAATTATTGGGAACACACCCATGGTGCATCTTAGCAGGGTACTGGTGAAACTTATTAAAGGTAGAGTATCAATGTCTTTATATAGTGATCAAGAAAAGGCCATGAAGGCTATCTGTAACAGTACGATAAAAATATTTCTGAGTGTATATGAAGCACGTTGTGCCCTATGATTGCACCAATGTACACAATTATGACAAAGGTGGAAGTTACTCCAATGTCTACCACTAGCTAATTGGATAAATCCAACATGGCACACCCCTATAGAAGAATCCTGTGCTGTTATTAAAATGAATAAGCTAGGTCTATTAAAAAAAAAAGTAGAATTGCCATGTGACACGACAATCCTACTTCTAGGTTTATACCCAAAAGAATTAAAGCAGAGCCTCAAAGAGATATTTATACACTTATGTACATAGCAGCATTAATCACAATAGCAAAAAAGTGGAAGCAAACCCACTTGTCCATTAATGAATGAATGGGTAAACAAAATGCAGTATATGTACATAATGGAATATTATTCAGCCTTTACAAGGAAGGGAATCCTGTCATATGTAACAACATGGATGAACCGTGAGGACATTATACTAAGTGAAATAAGTTAATCACAAAAATACAAATACTGTATTTTTCTAATTATATGAAGTGCCTAGTGCCAAATGAGATGGAAAGCATTAATAGAATGGGGGTTTCCAGGAGGAAGAGGGGAAAAAGAGGGAAATGGGGAACTGTTGTTTAATGGCACAGAGTTTCAGTTCTGCAAGATGCAAAATTTCTGTAGATTGGTTGCACAATACTGTGAATAGTAACTATCTAACACTATTAAAGACAGTTGAGATGGTAAATTGTATCCTATGTATATTTTACCATAACTTAGAAAAATGTATGGGCCACTTGAATAAAAAATCAAAGGTAATTTTGACTACATGAAAACTTTGTTTCATGTTGAAGTAATAGATACCTTTAATCTCTAACCCTTATTATAAACTGATTCCATTATATTTATCTGGCTGTTTGTTATCCAGTTTCTTACTTACAAAGCAATATAAGGAAATGTAAACATCAACTATGCTAGATTTTTCTACTTAACTGAAGAAGAAATTGAGAAGCCTTCACTTGGAAAAGTGACTCAGTACGCAAGGTTGTATAGATAGTTAATGGGATTACAAATGTAGAAACCAGTTATCTGTGCTTTCTGCTATCTATCTATTAAAAGATAGTGTACTTCATTTCCAAATGCTGATAACCTATCATTAAATACAACTGGGGATTATAGCAAATCATGCTCGCCACTTTAATACACCACATTTCATCCTTATTAACTTGGCTTTCCATTTAACTTGTAATCTGATATACTATTGCCACTCCTCTGAGAATGAAAGAGAGCTTGAAAAAAATCTCACACTATGTAATTAATGTGTTCCTAAGAAGTTGTGCATAAATTGATTCATACATTCCCATATCTTGTACTTTAACATGACCAAAACCCCAGATTGGCTCCAAGGGAAAATGAAGGACACTTAACCAACGTGATCGGGAGAGTAAGTTTCCAAGGAGAGACCACAGTGTAATAAAACAATCAATTAAGGGTAACACGCAGAAAGAAACTTATTTGAGCAAAAGAGAGTTGCTTAGAGACACTAATAAATGATTATTTTGTTCATTCAACAGTTATGGAGAACCTACTCTATGCTAGCCATTCTTCTAGAACAGGGATCAGCACGTAGTTTCTGTAAAGGGGAAAGTAGTAAATATTTTAGGCTTTTCAAGCCAGATGGTCTCTGTCACTAGCTACTCTATTCTGTTGCTGTAGTGTGAAAGCAGCAATAGATAGCGTGTAAATCAATAGGCAACACTGTGTTCCAATACAACTTTATTTATAAAAATAGTCAGGTGGGCTGGATTTGGCCCACAGCTATCAACCTGTGCTCTGTATACTTGAAGGAAGTGGTGAACGAAGTCTAGAGGTCCTTATTGACATGAAGTTTATATTCTAGCCAGAAGGAGAGGGGGAAGCAGAAAAAAACATTTTTAAATAAACAAAACAATGTCACATGATATTGACCTAAAGATATCTCATTCTATAGAGGGACTATTCTAATATCTTCCAAACTGATGCCTTTTAAACCTAGAAGATTTTAAAGAGGGATTTATAGAAAATTCTGTTAACAGGGCTGTATTTGGGGGAAAAAATTAATTCTGTGGGTCTAGCAGGAAGACTATAAAGTGTTATTTTTTTTTTAAATTCTCCAGGTGAGACCTTTGGTTTAGGTCAAACAACTTTGTTCCTATGGTACTACTGAGAATAATTAGATTGTTAATGTTAATTTCTTTCAAAGAAAAATAGAGATATTAATAGCAAAATTGAATCATCTACTTATGAAGTGGCTTTCATAATATACAAAGGCCAGCACACATGCATTATAAAAAATAGCAGGGCTGATTGGGATGCTTCTGTGAGAAAGCTAAATAAATTTGCTTTATGAACATAATAAAAATTCCATGTTAGTCATTAAAGACTTCTCAAAAAGACCAATTTTTAATACAGGATAGTCTTACATATCTTCACTGAAAGGTAGTTCATCCCCAGATTTTGTTTTTACCAGGAATGTTTTATGATGACAATATGACATGTGTTACACAAGGATTACAACCAATTCTAAGTCATCCCCAGATACACTGAGCAGGCTCTAAATTAGATGAATAATCTTCATGTCACAAAAAAAGGAACAGAGAAGCAGAACTTCGGAACAAACCAATAAGGTGTGCATACTTCCTGATGAGCATACTGCTGTGTTTTCTGGTGACAAGTGTGTAAAGCTCAGAGACAGGGACACAGCTTCAGCATGACTAAAATTGCTCAGCGAGCAGGCAGCAAAACACTGTAAGGGGTGCCTTAGATAATGTGCACCTCAAATCATGTCAGAACCTCAACCTGGTCCATCAGATGTTATTTCTCACTAAGTCCAGGGCTCATTATTTAGACTGGGTATCAAAACTACTAATTAACATCCTACTTTAAGACTTATCCCAAAATGCTGGAGGACTTACAGATATCTGGTCAACTTGTAGTCTTCTTTTTCATAGATGAAATAAATGTGATAAGAGCAGGGAAGCAGTAACAGGATGATTGAGTTTTCAGAAACAGAGTCACAACTTGTGACTCCCAGGATGCCTCTATATCTCTTTAACAATTTCATTATGGGCTGTAATGTGCTAACAGTAACTGCATAAAACATAACTGTACTGATTAATAAATTACCATATAGCACACCTTCCTGTAACTACCACTCAGGTCAAGAAATAAAACTTTGCCAGTGTTCTAGTAGTCCTGGCTGCCTGATCCCAATTATAACCTCCTCCACTCCCTGCTAAATGTAACCACTGTACTGACCTTTATAGTTACCACTTCTTGCTTTTTAAAAATACTTTTATTCCCCTATGAACTATAAACTACAATATAGTTTAATTTTGCCTCTTTTTGAGCTTTATATAATTGAAATACTATAATATGCATTCCTTCTATCTAATTTCTTTTGTCCAGTAGTCACCATGTGAGAGTCATCATGTTGCTGCTTTTACCTGTAATGTTTTTCCTTTTTATTGCTTCATAGCATACTATGGTGTGAATATACACATCACCCCTTACCCATTTTACAACTGATGGACATCGTGTTTTCAGTTTAGCGCGATTATAAATAATGCTGATAACAAGCATTCTTTTGTATATTTCTTCATATACAAATGCATGTGATTCTTTTAAATATATACCTAGAGGTCAGCGCCTATGGCTCAAAGGAGTAGGGCACCAGCTCCATATACTGGAGGTGGTGGGTTCAAACCCAGCCCTGGCCAAAAACCACAAAATAACAATAATAAATAAATAAATAAATAAATAACCTATTAATCAAATTGCTGCTCCATAAAGTATTTGTATTTTCAGTTGTATTAGCTAATGCCAATCTGTTTTTGTCAAAGTTTCTCATGTAAGTTTACACTCCTACTAGCATCATATGAAAATCAAAGTTGATCATCTCCTTTTCAGCACTTAATATTGCTAATCTTTGATTTTAGTTTTTCTAGTGGGGATCTCATTGAAGATTTATATTTCTCTCATGATTAATGAGATTTAGCATCTTCTTGTATGCTTATTGGCTATTTAGACATGCTCTTTTGTAAAATACCTTTTTTAAAAAGGCTCTTGCCTATTATTATTAGTTAGCTGTTGCTAAGTGACAAACTATTCCACAACTTAGTAATTTAAAACAGTAAGTATTTATGTAGCTTACAGACTTAGAGGCTCCTGGGTGGTTCTTCTGCTCCAGGCTAGGTTCTGTGGATTGTTACTGGGCTTGCTCTGTGTCTGGTGAGCCTGCAAGTTGCCTGGGCTGGCTGGTCTAGGGGACCTTGACTCACAGGTCTAACAGTTGGCCAACTTAGGTTGGGGCTATGGGAGACATTAGGGCATATTTTTCTGGCCTTCTACTAGACTACCTTGAATTCAATGTCTCTAAGGGAACTGAGATTTAAGCCACAAGGTCTTTTAAGAACCACATTCCCAAATGCCACACTGTCACCTCTGCTGTACTTTATTAGCCAAAGTAAGTCATAATAAACTCATCTTTTTCATAGCCATCGCTACAAAGTCACAAAAGATGTGACTTGATAAAGGAAGAAATGAATGTTTGGAGTGATTACTGCAAGTAATCTACAAACCATTTTTCCACCAAACTTCTGCTTCCTTATTACTTGGTAGAAATTTTTTATAAAGTGTGTTTATACAAATCCTTTGTTTTTGTTCTTTGTGTGTGTGTGTTTCATTTTCTCCCACACTGAGAATTTTTGAATATTTTTTATGAAGTTTTTTAATGAGCAGAGGTTCTTAGTTTTAATGTAGCCAAGTATTAGTCTTCATATTTATAGCTAGTACAATTCATTACTGTTTTAAGAAACCCTCTTCTACCCAAGCTTATGAAGATATTCTCCTATACATTATTTTTAAACATTTACTGTATTATATTTCATACATTAGTATACAGTTCACCTGGATTGGGATTTTTTTTTTTTTTTTGCAGTTTTTGGCCAGGATCAGATTTGAACCCGCCACCTCCGGTATTTGGGGCCAGCGCCCTACTCCACTGAGCCAGAGGTGCCACCCTGGATTGGGATTTTTATGCATGGTATGAGATAGGTGCACAGTTGGTTTCTCCATACGGATTTTCAAAATTTTCCCAGCACCACATACAAAAAAGACCATCATTTCCCTACTGCTATGCAGACCCGCCTTTCTCATGAACCAAAAAGTATCCTTATATATGTGTTTGTTGCAGAAATCCATTCTAATCAATAGTTCTATTTGACCAACCTTGCAATAACATAACACTGACTTAATTACTGTACTATCAAAATATATCTTGGGATCTGGTAGGAAAAATTGCTGCTGGCTTGTTGTTGATCTTCCAAGAAAGCCTTGATTATTAATTGTGCTTTGCATTTCCATATAAATCTTAAAGTCATCTCACCAATTTCTAAAAAACTAACATTTCAAGATATTGCCACCTAACATTGAGTATAAAAATTAATCTAAACAAATTAAGTTGAGGATAATTGATATCTTTAAGACTGAATCTTCCAGTCTATAAATATGGTAAGTTTTTCTACGTAGGTCTTTTTTTTTTTTCTCTGAATAATGTTGCATTGTTTTTTTGAAGGAAACAGTTCATGTATTTTGTAAATGTGTTCTTAGTATTTGATCATTTTGAAGATCTCATAAATGGTATTTTTAATTTTTTTCTTGCTTGTACCTTTCATATAAGAATTTAGTTGATTTTTGTATTTACCTAGTCATCGTCTTGCTAATATCAACTATTAAATATTTTAACATCCTATGAATGCATCATTTCCTTATCGCCAAACCTTGTATTTTTTCATACATTATTGAACTGCCTAAGGCCAAAGATACAGAGTTGAAAAATAATGTTTTATAGCAGGAGCAGACGTCTGTGTATCAGTCCCAAAGTAAAGGGAACTGGGATGAAAGTCACCATTGAATTATCAGGTATAGTATATACTTATATTTTAGGACAAAATACTACATTTTAAAAATGTTCTTGTTATTTCCTAAAGATTTTTAAAATATGAAACAATTTTATCATTTTTTGGCCATTAATTGAAAAGATTTTTTCTTTTTTTATTTTGTTCACATGGTATATTACATATAAACATCTATCAATGTTAAGCAAATTTGAATTCGTGAGAGAGCCCTATGAGGCATGATGCACAGCTGGATTCAACTTGCTAATATTTGTTTAGAATTTCTACGTCTATACTCATGAATTTTTCTTTCCTGCAATTTCCCTCCTGGGTTTTGTGGGGAGCAGCAGGCTAACCAGGGGGCACAAGATACCCACAACTAGAGCCGATCTTGTTCTGTCTCTACTTGATGTGAGTCAAACTTTGTTCCTCCCGTGTTTGACAGCCTTGTATTTCCCTGGCAGCTCTGACACCACAGTGCGGTGGACAGGGAGTGCTCCAATGTGCACTCCTGTTAACATGCAACAGACACCACTGCCTTGACAGCTAGTGCTTGCATGGAGCATCTTTTCCTGTTCCTTTAGTGAAATAACCATCTGAAAAATAATCAGCCTTTAGTTGGGGCATTTAATGTACTTATTAATGTATTTGTGTTTAATCTTCTGTCTGGTTACATGTTTTAAATTTGTGCTGTCCTTTGTCACTCTCTGTCTCTCCCTCCATCCATCTTTCTCCGTCATGAAGTTTTTATTTGTATTATTCTTTTAAAAAAGAACCGCAATTCTGGCAGTTACTCTAGTGATTAAAACACGGTTTCTTTTTTTTTTTTTGTAGAGACAGAGTCTCACTTTATCACCCTGGGTAGAGTACCGTGGCGTCACACTGCTCACAGCAACCTCCAGCTCTTAGGCTTAAGCGATTCTCTTGCCTCAGCCTCCAGAGTAGCTGGGACTACAGGCGCCTGCCACAGCGCCCGGCTATAAAACACGGTTTCTTAACCCATTATAATCTAGTGCTGACTGATATTTTTATTTTTGTCTTCTTTTCCAGCAATTTAAGAAATTTAGAACACGTTAGCCATCTAATCTCCTCCTGACCTATATGTTATAATCATTATAGATTTTTTTCTCTATATGTAGTTTATATTCACAATCTATGATAACTATCAGTTGATTCGTTATTCCTCTTTAATTCTCCAACTTTCTGGGAAGATTTTTATTCTGTCTAAAGAACTTTCTTTAGTTTACAAAAACTTCCTTTGTGTATTTCTATTTTTCCTTCCTTCTTGAAGGCAAAAGATTGGCAGGTTTCTTTCTTTTGGCACATTGAAAATAATATTTCATTGTTATTCTGGCTTCCAGTATTTCTGTTGAGAAGTCATCTAGTGGTAAATCCTTCCTATGCCAAAAGTTGTCTAGGAAATAGCAGCAAATTATGTCGTCTTTCATGCCTGGTTATCTTTGATCATGTTCTGGACACTTTATTTCAAATGTCATATATAGATTTAATTTGGGCCCTGGAGACATTCCATATTTCTACAGAAAAGATGAACATTTTGTTTCAACTCAGTGTCTGGGCCCTAGCAATTAGTGATCCCATTAATTCTAGCACTAGGAATTAGAATTTGGAGGATCATTCAAACAACTCTTACTGTGATACAGTCCAAGTGATATCTGCTTTACTTTTGGTTAATTCTTACTTTCAGGGTGCCACCGTTTATGATCCCAGACAAAAACAGAAAGCAGTTTACAATAGAATCCATCCCCTGTTGGGTTCTGGACTTTTTTTCATTTCCCCACCACTGTGAACTGTCAAAATTACTTCTCTGCAGATAATCTCCTCATCTGGATTGAAAGATGCCCACAATTTATCTCTTTCTAACACATTTCACATTGAATCAATCAGTAAGTCCCATTGGTTCTATCTCTAGAACATATCCTTACTCCACAATGGCTATCAGTCCGCAACATATGACCTTGCAGATTCCCCCACCTCGCCGATCATCCCATCTGCCTGCTCGTTTCCAGCTTTGCCTTTATTAGTCCATTCACCAAACATTTAAAATCAGCCACACAATTACATAAATCATGTTATGATATTCTGCAGTTAAAAAGTCTCCAGTAACTTCCCAATGAACCTTGGCTCTCCAGGCAATCCATAATTTGGCTCCTGCCTTTTTTCCTAACCATTCTGGATTAATGGCTGTTCTGTAAGTAAATGAAATTCAATCCTGCTTTAGTTTCTTTGTACTCATAGTTTCCTTTGTCTGACAATCCTGTTTTGTTCTGTTTTGTTTGGGTATAACTCATGGCTGGCTCCTCTTGGTCACTCACTCAGTTTCTCCCGGAATGCTAGCTACCTCTTCCTAAGATGCTCTCAATCAACAACCCACCTGAAGTCCTCCTCCCTCAGCAACTCTCTTGAGTGTTACTCCATTTAATTTTATTCATACATTTACAACTCTGATATTACTCTTTTTATTCCATGCAACAAACCTCAGTCAAAGACAATCAAAAAGATCTCTTTTTTCCTGATAAAGAAAAAGAGTTCCTGAAACTGTCATACTTGATTACAAAACCAAGTCAACGAAAAGGAAGAGATAACACATAAATATATGTGGCACAGTGCTAGCACATGGAAGATATTTTAAATATATTCACTGTAACTGAAAACACAAAGCTCTGGATAACATACATAAATCATTAATCCAGTCACGGTGTTATAAATTCATCCTTCATATGACAACCTGATTTTCTTCCTTTTTATCTGTCTATCCAAATCTTCAATTTGATATCAACCAATTTCCTTTCCAAGGAAACATTTTTTTTCTTTTCAACCCCAAATCTGTTTCTAATAACCTATCCAAAGTGACAGCTATAGAAGCAGCAAGTAATTGGATCACTAATGTACACCGGAATAGAGAAATAGCAGAAAACCTAAATGTTCATTGACAAGGGTTTGGCTAACTACATTATATCTTAAAAGTTAACTATATATAGCCTTAAGGAAGATGTAGGTATTTTAGTAAAATAAGTTAATGATAAATTATCAGCCTAAAAAAATATAGAAGTGGATATGCAATAGGACATAGCTTTTATTTTTTAAAAGAAATATCTATACAGTACCTGTGGCTCAAAGGAGTAGGGTGCTAGTCCCCTGTACCAGGAGTGGTAGGTTCAAGCCTGGCCCCAGCCAAAAACTTCAAAAAAAAGTAACATACACGTGTTGTATAAATATATGTTACCTCATATGTTAACAGCACACGTGTTGTATAAATATATGATACCTCAACAGAGTGAATTTGGGATTGGGCAAAGACTATTACTTCCTATTTCTATTTCCATTTTCCTGCTTTGTTTTAGTATTTTATTTTACATACTCTGTTTTTATAATAACAAAAGACAAATTAAGTTACATAGGAATTTTAAAAATCATATCCAACTAAATTTTGATCATTGCATTTAGGTGGATTTTTATATCTTCATCTAATCAGCAATGACAATATTCTCAAGGTTGTGATTGAAAGCTTTATGCTGTCTAGATTAATTTGTTCTTCTCACTTCATGTGAATTTGGCAAGCGTTTCCAGGAACCTAATCCCAGGACACTAAACAACAAATGCTGTGCATTCCCAAGCCCAGCACAGTAGATGTGACAGTAAATGGCCAGACTATATCATAATGCTTAATTCTTTACTATACACACACACACACATACACTTCAAATAAACATCCTTCCCACCACCTTATCTTAGCTTCATTATCTTGAATGCTCCAAAGAGAAAATTGACTAATTTGAACATTTTTGGTCAGTCTCTCTCTCTTTTATTCTTTCTTTTTTTTTTTTGTCCTGGAACCTATTGATGCATTAGAAAAACATTACTTGAAAAAAAATTCAGTTCAATTGGTTTGCTGCATTCAAGAGCAGCTCTCATAGCCCAGGTGAGATCTTGCACAGGTTTCCTTTTTTGACATGAAATAATACTTCAGAGGAAATAAGTAATAAACTATTGTGTACTATTTGGCACATCTTTTATAAAATAATTATCTACAAAAGGTGACTTTACATTTAGTAATGCAAAATCCCTAAAACACTTGGCCAGAAATATTAGAATATAATATGACTAGGAAAAAAAATCTAACTAGCCTATTATTTCTTGCATTTTCTCATCCATACACTATTGCTTTGAATCACCAAGGTTTGGAATGACTAGATAATTTAGCTCTTAACAAGTATTTAACAGAATTAGTACCCTAATGGCTAGGGCAGAATCATCCAAAGGCCTTTGTAAAATCAATAAAAACACAAGTAGTAAATTAGGATAGACATTAAATTATGTACTAAACGACATTTGCCCTTGGAATTTGGATTTAAAACTAGACTCTGTTAATTGGTCCTATGTCAGAATATAAGAAATCATATGAAATCCAGCCACTCCTAGAAACTTGATTGAGAGAGAGAATTCTGAGCTCTTTGGTCTCAGGAAAGATGTGGCATATCTCTGAAATGCATTTTATGTATTAAAAGCAACTACATAGCTTGCCTGATAATTCAAACTTACTTTTCATGCTCAAAGGATGTGTGATAATTTGGACCATCTTAGAATATATGTTGTTGATTAAGATCCCAAAGAACATATTTATCTTAATTTATGTTCATAGTTTTATTTTTAAATGAAATAGAGAATGTGTTATTGCGTATATCAGTAGTTCATTTCTTTTGTTACTAAATAGTATTCCAATTGTAAATGTAACACAATTTGTTTATGTGTTCACCAGTTGATACACATTTTCTTTGTTTCCAGTTTGGGGCACATGTAAATAAAACTTCTGTAAATATTAATGTTACTTGTATCTGGATGGACATATGTTTTCATTTTGCTAGGACTAGAAATACCAGGCCATATACAGCACTGGTAAACATTTAATAATTAACTATCCTCCTACCCCAAAAGTTCCTAATTTATAGCATTTGCCAATACTTGTGGTGTAAATATTCCCACCTTAGCCTATTATAAGCCTTCAATGTGTCATTATAGAATGTGGAGTTAGAAATAGATGTAGATAATTGGCATTCATGAGCTGTTAAGGGTTGGCTACAACACAATGGTGGGCATTGGATAAGTATGTATTTTACTTTATGAAAAAGTGCAAAACCATTTTTCAAATGGGCTTTGACATTTTGCATTCCCATCAGCTATGTATGAGAGTTCCAGTTGTTCCTCATCCTATCTAGCATTCAACATTGTTCAGGGATTGTGTCCCTTTATTTTAGCCATTTTATTAAGCACATAATGTTATGTTGTAGCTTTAATGTGAGTTTCCCTAACGACTAATGTGACAAACACCTCTTATTATGCTTATTTGTCTTTTCCATCTCTTTCTGTTGTCTCTTCATTCATTTCTCATTTTGTTTCCTCAATATTGCATTTTGAGAATTTTTTTTATGTATTCTTGATACTGGCCCTTTAACAGGTTGTAAGTATTTTCTCCAAGTCAGTATCTTTCTTTTGTTTTCTTAACATTGTTTTTCACGAGGTATAAGTATTTAATATTGTTAGAGTACTATTTATCTTTTTGCTTTTATTGTATGTGCTTTTTCATCCTACAAAAGAAATCTTTACCTAACTCAAGTTACAAATACTTATCCCTATAATTTCTTCTAGAGCTCAAATACCCAACATAGTAACCACTAGATAATTAACTTAATTCACATGTGAATTAAATTAAAATTTAAATTAATTAAAATCAAATGAAATTAAAAAATTAGTACTTCAGTCTGATTCATTACATTTCAAGTGCTCAATGGTCTCCTGGGCTAGCAGCTTTTCAACATTTCCATCATTGTTCAGTGCTCTAGAAGTTTTATAGTTTTTGTTCTGTTTCCACAAAGAAAGAGGGGTGCATCTATCTCCTAACTTGTGCATCTATCCTAACTCAAACTTCTAATAATGAGTGAGAACATACCTCAACCCCACATGAAAGTCATCTTGCACAGGCTCAATCTGAGGCAATTACAGGGGGATGATTTAAAACAAAAGCCTGTTCTATAGGCTTTCAGTACATCCAGCTCTATTCTGACAGGCAAACACTCCGGAGTAGAATACAAAAAATAGCTCCATCTGGAGTCTACCCTTGCCCCTAACTAAACAGAAGAGTTTCCAGGAAGGGACAACCGGTACCCTGCAATCATATTAGCCCAGAGGCAAGAGAAGAGGATCCAAATGAGAAGAAAACAGCAAAAGAACCCTGGCAACATTAAAAAGCAAAATAACTCTGTACCCCCAAGGAATCACAGTAGAGCTACAGAAATGGATGCCCCCACAAGGAAATCACCCAAATGACAGAAATGGAATTCAGCATATGAATGGCAAATAAAATGAGTGGAACAGAAGAGAAAGCTGAAAACCAGCAAAAAGTAGCCAAAAATGTTATTTCAGGAATTTAACAAAAAAGTCACTAAAGAATTAGACAACATAAGAGAGGATATTATAGAACTTAAAGAAATTGAAGAGTCATTTAGGGAATATCAAAATGCAGCAGAAAGCTTCAATATAGATTAAACCAATGAGAACAAAGAATCTCAGATCTTGAAGACAAGGCTCGAGAGAGAATCCATTCAAGGAGGTAGAGAAGAAAACAAAATGCCTGAACAATCACTGAGAGAGATGTGGTCTATGTGAAGTGAAGTAAGATTCAAATTATTTGTATCCCTGAGGAAGAAGCATAGAAACTTATTTGAAAGAATTATTGAGGGAAACTTCCCTGGCATTCCCAGAGATTCAGGTATACAAATACAAGATGGTCATTGAACACTGGAAAAATTCATAACAAATAGGATATCTCCAACACATGGGGTAATCAACCTAGCTAAAATAAAATGAAGGAGAAAATGCTGCAGACAGCCAGATGAAGGCAACAAATTACTACTGTTAGGAAAACCCACCAGGCTAACTGCAGATTTCTCAATGGAAACTTTACAAACCAGAAGAGATTAGGGCTCCATCTTCAATCTTCTAGCTGCTAGCCCAGAGTTTTGTATATTTCCAAACTAAATTTCACAATTAATGGAGTTAGTTAAGTCTATTCCAGACAAGCAAACACTGAGAGAATTTTCTACAATCATACCTGCCCTATAGGAAATACTCAGAACTGCATTATACATGAATCAGCACAATTTATATCAATAGTGTTAAATAAGCACCTCAAAACACTAAAAGTCTCACAAAAAAAAAACACAAGAAGGAAAACAAAGCAAAAAGGTACTATCCACCAGGGTGAACAGATCAATATCCCACATATTAATTCTATCACTTAATGTTAATGATCTGAATGTTCCCCTCAAAAGACATGGATGGAAATACATAATACAAGTATCCTCTGTCTTCAGGAAATATATATAAACCACAAGATGCACATAGACTCAACATGTAATGAGTGGGAAGCAAAATTCCACGCAAATCAATCAAAAGAGAACAGGTGGCTATCTTATCAGTAAAACTGACTTTAAGCAACAAAGGTAGAGAAAGACAAAGAGGGTCATCGTATAATGGTAAAGGGACCAATTCAAAAAGAAGACATAACAATCCTACATATATATGCACCTAATATTGCAGCTTCCAAATAAATAAAGCAAATTTTACTGGATCTAAGCAAAAAAATAAATAGTACCATTATAATTGCTGAGTACCTCAATACCACATTGTCAGAGCTCAAGAAATCATCAAAGCAGAAAATAAATAAACAATGAACTTAAACCAGACTCTAAATCAAATGCACCTAAAGATATTTACAAAAAATTCTACCCCAGAACTACTGAATGTACTTTCTTCTCAGCAGCACATGACACATTCTCCAAAACTGATCATATCTTAGGTCACAAAACACTCTCAACAATTTAAAAAAAAAAAAAATGAAATCATACCATGTATCTTCTCGGATGATACTAAAATAAAACCAAAAATCACTCAAACTACATAAAGTTATGAAAATTAAACAACCTGCTGCTGAACAATTACTGTTTTGAAAAATGTGTACATTTCAAGTTAATCTTTGTATATGATGTGAAGTATGGGTAGATTGTTTGTTCATATTTTTGCATATGTATTCCAAATTGTTCCAGAAACAGTTTTGACGTCTACCTTCCTTTTTCTCACTATGTAATTTTTTTGTGTGTAAGTTACCCACAAGGGCTTTTCTTTGGCATTTTTTAATTTCTTTCACAAAAAGGGCATACTTAGAAATAAAATATGATATACCAAAGCTATGGTCGAAATAAACCCACCAAATTTCCAAATGATAACTACATTTGCTTATGTACTTCTCTATCAAGTCAGCATGAGTTTCTGATATATCCTGTCTACCGGGCCTTAGGAAATTAATCTGTGAGTACCAGGTAGATGTGGCCTGGTTTACATGGACACATTTAAAATGAAAGGGAAATTAACCACTTATAAATAAAATATTGAACAATCAAATCAAGGTAGGAAAATATCATTTTATACCATTAATAGAGATGGGCCTCTGCAAATGCACTTCTATCAGTTGTGACTCTGTGTATGTGTGTTTTACTTTAAGTGAGTTTACATAGTAAAAAAATGTATTTCTCATATGAGCTTTGGTGTTTATCTTTTCCCATTTTAATTCTGCTTTAGAGCAAAAAACAAATACTTGATTCTGCACTTCATCACAAGACCTTCCATGGCTTTTGAAACTTTCCACCTGTTTTTCTTTATTTAGTAAATTTTGATGAGCAAATTTTTTGCTTAAAGAGTAATCATAGGATTGAGATAACCTCCCTTTGATTTTGTGACACTTTACAAATCAATCTAAGTAGCAATAAAATAAAATATGTTTCTTAACCAGCTGAACATTTTAGAGTCTAAAACTCATTGTCATGCAACTATATTTCTATCTCTTTGGAAAGTCTCAGGTGTTAATGGGATGTACAGAAACCAAAATTTCAGTTTGGAAAAATTATTCACCACAGGGTTCAAACTTTTTAAATAAAATATGGATATTAAATCTTTCAGTTTTTGCATGCACACAGTCTTTATCACAACTACTCAATTCTGCTATTATGACACAAAAGCAGCCATAAGCAATATGTAAATAAATGAGCATAGTCATCTTCCAAAAAACTTTATTTATAAAAACAGGCTGTTGGCCAGATTTGACCTACAGGTTCAGGCTGTATTTTGTTGACCCCTAGTTTAGAGTTACAGATCTCTCACTCTCTCAAATAACTTAATTATTCAAGGAATGTAATAACCAAAATAGATAAATAATGAATTTTTCTGATAATACACTTCATAATTTTTAGGTATATTTTTCTGATTTAAAGATTTTATATTTTACTATTCATTTGAAAAGATGAGACTTAATCCAATGATATAAGAAATCTTAGAGAATTCTCCTTGGAATTATTTGATCTAAGTTTATCACTTCAGTGGCTAGCTAAATAAATTCAGATCCATCTTAATCTGAATTTTGGCAGTCTCCTAAGCTTCTTAATGACTACAGTCAGAGATTGGTATAAAGTGACCACTGAGTATAGTATGTGACAATTATAATAATAAGAGCACTAAAAATTAATTATTATACACAAGATGGTCTAACATTAGACTTTAAACTTCAGTGGTGCACTGGGGACATATAAAGAATATAGATAATAAATCAGGTTAACAAAAGACACATGCAATGAAAGTGAGAACCTTAAGCCAATGGGAGGAAACTATCTGAAGACATGGGTTCAAATCCTGGTCTTACCTGCTACTTACTAACTCCGGGATGCAGGAAAAATCATTCGTACTCTCTGCCTCAGTTTCTATCATCTATCTGAAAGTACCTCCTTCATGATTCTATGATGATTCAATGATATGATTCATGTAAGGTACTTAGAATAGTTCCTGGCACAGAGCAAATACTTAATAAATTTTAGTTACTGGTATTTAATTATTCTGATGATGATAAAGATGATTAGAGTGCTGAAGCTTATAGCTTAGCAGATTCAGGGAACTCTAATACTGTTACAGATAATTACTGATTTACCACCAATGAATTTTGTTAATCTTGTGACTTTCTCTCTGAGCCTGTCTAGTTGACTGGCTAATGGAATGAAAGCTTACAAAGACTGGTAAATAAAACAGATCTATTAGCATCCCCCCCCACACACACACACAAGAATTGCTCACATTTTAGCAAAAATTCAGCATCTACACTTGAGGAATGAATAGTTAAAATTGGAACCCCCATGACATGTAGGTAAGGAACATAATTTGAAAAGAAAAGAACTTTTAAATGCACTTACCATTAAATGCACTTACATTAAGCTAACCCTTTCTGCAGCTGATTCCCCTGAACTTCCTTCATAAGGGTGGACTTTAATAGGTCTAACCAACACTGCACTAACCCTTGCAGGGCCTGAAGCAATATAAATAGAGACTCCTTCCAGCTGACCTCTCCTCCTATGAACTGAGCCCATGACTTTCGATGTGAGAGTCCTTCATTTTTACCTTTGGGTGATGTATGCTAAAAATATTGGGCAACTCACCCTAAAAATGTTGGTCATCCTTGGTCACTTCAATTATGCAGACTCCTTGCTTCCTTCTCTGACCCTGAGAAGATGAACTCAGAAAGAGAGAATGAACCTAAAAATAGGGTCAGGGCCACTTGTGCTAAAACTCTTAGAGTCTCCAATATTCAGAATATGGTGTGTGTAGGAAGACACAGCCTGGGTCTAAGGATTCCCTGCCCATTGGGAAGAACGTAAACAGGAGACAGCCAGAGAAGCCCAAAACCTTGAAACAGGGGCTAGTTTGCCTGGGTTTCAGGGTGGTATAGACTATAAATAATTAAACATAAATTTAAAGATCAGAGAGGTAATGTGACTTGCCTTCTGGCAAGTAGCAGAGGTAAGTAAACAAGCTGAAATCACCCTTAAGTTCTGATATCTTTTTTCTGTCTATGCAGTAATTGATCAGTAGGTTTAGGATTATCATAATGCATAATGGAAACTTGACTGATGTTTCTATAGACGTGCTGGTCTGAGACTCAACCCCAACTAAAGCTCTAGCAATTAAGTTGCAGGAGTAGGGGGATGGTAAGAGGAAGCTTTCTATGCATATTACAGATATTGATGCCTCTATCCAGTTCTCCTGCTAATTAAGATTGTTTTAAAAACCCTGCTAAACACATAATTGAATGGCTGGACAGTGAGCTACAAGATATTGCAAAATTGTAATATCACAGTCACTTGCAAAGTAGATAATTAAATGGTAGTAAAATAGCAGCTTTTACGTTCTAAGCACAGGCTGTTTAAAGAATTGGAAAGTGGCTTTAGAACTTTCTTTGCAGGAGAGTTTACAGCCTTCTAAACCTCAAGAGATACCATCAGGAAGCATTTCCACTGAATCTAAAGGCAGGTTAACTTTCAGAGTTGGAATGTCAGAAAGCTACCTCATCTCTAATATCTCTATCTTTATTCTTGTAAAAAGGAAAACAAAGTTGTAATGCATTTTTGTTTTTGACAAGACACTTGACCAAAAAATGAGTCTGACTCCACCCCCCTTGAAGAATCTAAACCTGCTAAGCACATGTCATGCAAGTTTCTCTATCTAGAACAATCCACTCTGAGATCTGTGTTAACCTGGGTTTCCAGAAATATGCTTAGGAAGTTAACTGGCCATGTAAGCATCAGGAGTTGTCCAAAAATAAAGAAACTTCTGCTTGAAAGTGGGTGGAAGTTGCCAGAGTCTTTGGAGAGGGCTCTATCGCATACACTTCATTTTGACATGCTACAAATCATCCCAAGAGAAACCACACTCAGAAGTGACCCCACTTCTCAGTTGTATTTCTCACGGTTTCTGCTTTTTAGTTCTGGTTGTAGTCTCCACCTTCCTCTTCAAAAGCACAGAAGGCTGCTCCTGCGGAATAACTTCTTTGACTTTGCATTCAAGACCTTTGAGCTCTTGCCCAGTTTGGCCGAACCTCTCCTTTTTCCCATAGCCAAAATGGGGGTCTCAACCCCAGTGCCTGAGTAGTTGACAGGGAACTGAGTGTGTGGCATTGGAGAGGAGTGAAACACACACATATGTCCTTCCTCAATCTTTTGTTCCTGCTTCATTATTCTGCCATATTCTACCTCAGGCTTTGGTGATCTAAATTTTTCCTACATCATTTCCTAGATTGGATGCTTCTTAAGCAGAGGGATGAACTCTCACTCATGCCTGACTTCACAGCAGAGAACCTGAAACACAATACCCACTCAGGAAATATCCCTTTATTCAGTAAGAGCAGCCTTCTGCATTTTTGGAGAGGAGAGGGGAGAACAGACGCACAAAGGAATAGTAGAAAATACTCCTTCATTGACTCATAGACTGATGTTGGGTCAATAGGTCCTGGAATAATGAATTATGAACCATGAAAAAAGGTTTACAATTGAATTGAACTGAATGTAGCCTTGAAAAAAAAAATGAAAAGCCTGATTGACAAGCAGTATTACACTAAATTTGGGATTGAGATTGGGTTTCAGACAGCAAAAGATCCACATGGTGGCCCTCACAGTTTCTTATGAAGCCAATACTCTCTTTCTACATGCCCACAGCCCTGGGCATCTCCCTCTATGCTTACTCCCCTCCCTTGCAACAATTTGCACATGTATCTGCCTTCCCACCACCACCCTACCATGTGCTCCTCCAAGGCAGATATCCCATCAAATGATGGGTGCAATGCATTGCATATCACCAGGGGCCCATAAATATCTGCCGAATAGACTATCCAATAAAGAAGAACTTAGGCAGACATACGCCTAGTAAAATCTCTCAAATGTAGATATTAATACCATTATATGTTTATTTTCATTTGTTCCATTTTTTTGTTTCTTTGTTTGTTTTTTGCAGTTCTGCTGAGGCCGGATTTGAACCCGCCACTTTTGGTATATGGGGCCAGTGCCCTACTCTCTGAGCCACAGGCACTGCCTCTCATTTGTTCCATTTTATAGCTGGAAAATTCAGGTTATGGGCATTGACTTCTGCCAAATCACAAACTAGGAATCAGCTCAGAATAATAAAAAATTCTGCCTTTCTTAAAAATAAACACCAGTCATTTAGATACTAGTATAGAAATGTTTAAACAGTTAGTTACACTTTGAAATGTCTTAAGTTGAGAGGTCCTGGCTTCTTTTATTTATGCATTCCATTATTGCATGAATTCCATAATTCCATCACCACTCTATTAAAGCTCTGAATCTACTCCAAAGTGTCACTTGAAAGGGATAGCATAATTCTACACAGTGAGAATAGAATGGGTCCTTTGCAGTCAATGGCAATTACTATGAAACTAATTTATAGTTCTCATATGAAAACTATAACCCAATTACAGGACAAGAATTAGGGAAATGGGCAAGGGAGGGAGGGGAGGAAGAGTATGGTGGAGGGAGAGTAATTGATGGGTTCACACTTATGGTGCATCTTAGAAGGGTACAGGTGAAACTTACTAAATGTAGAATATAAATGTCTGTACACAATAACTAAGAAAATGCCATGAAAGCTACATCAACCAGTTAGATGAAAATATTTCAAATTGTATATAAACCCAGCACATTGTACCCCATGATTGCATTTATGTACACAGCCATGATTTAATAAAAAAATAAAAAATAAATGTGTTGACTGTTCTGGTCAGTGCATGAACTGGTCACTTTGAGTTTCACATTGGGTAATGGGATGATATCTCATTTTACATCAGAAAACTGAGGCTTGGGTGGGATAACTGACCTCATGGGTAAGAGAGTAAGATTTAAATTTATGTGTCTGACAGTGGAGGCCATGTTTTAGACTTCTGTGCATGGGGATTCTCTTTTTGACAGTTTCCATTTCATTTCTTGATTCCCTTCCCTAGGGGAAATTGGTCTATCAGCATACATTTCCATGGTTCTCTAGTAACCATTCAATCATAGCCCTTACTCTGCTTTATCATGGATATGCTTACTCAGCAAGTATTTGTTGAACACATATTAAGTGCCAGGCACTGGGCACAGCAGTGAACAAAACAGACAAAATTTTGCTTTCTTTCTTCTCATATCATTATTGAATGAATGAAATAATTAAGTCTATGTGGATCAAAGTGCTGAAATAACTGTTTTGAGCAATGGAATACAAGACCAAATTGCACACAAAGAGACATTTCATGGAATGTTCATTTCAGAAGAAATGAGAAATGTTTAGTATTGATGTGCCATGCAGTGAACATGGAACCAAACACAGGTGGGGAAGGAAAACTGAGACAATCATTTATTTTGTTTACTCTAATATAAGTAGAAACTAATTGCTCTTCAACCTGAGCATAATTGTTGTGGCCTTGAGGCTGAAAGGTGTTCACTTCAAATAAGGGTTATTATGGGAGAGAAGTATCATGCATAAAAACCTGTGTTAATGAGGCTGGGATACCTTAATTATAATCACAAAAAACCCAACTCCAGGTCTCTTTCCAACAGCTTGTACATCAGGATATCATTTCTCTTATGATGTGCTCATGGTGAGAACAAGGATGGAAAAGGCCTCCATGGTGACAAAAGACACAATTCTTTTGCGTCAATAAGAGCAATCCCAGAGCACCTGTTGTTAAATTCCTCGGTTCACAGAAGCACAGGGTAGACAGAAAGGAAAGGAACATTTAGTGAAAGAAGCATTCACTCAGGCCCCCAGATACCATTTCACCTGCTGAGGGTGCCTAGGGGTAAACACCTGCTGGATGGTAATTAGATGTTTTCAAAACCTTCCAATCCATCTGATTGCCATTACCTCTAAGAATAACTTTCTCAAACTCTCATTTCTGGGCTATAAAAAGGTGCTTTGTGATTCCTGCCCTCTCTTAAGGTGCAGGGTGGGGGTGGGTGTGCCTTTGTACAGGATCTAGAAGTATTCCACATTAATGAGGATGCCTTTTTGTTAAACATCAAGCCAGGGTAACAAGAGTTAATTTATAACAGTATAGGCTTTGTTGTTCCAAAACTCAGTTTTGCTGTCTAATCTTGGAGAAGTTACCCAATTTCTCTGAGCCTTAGTTTCCTCAGCTGTAAAATATAGTTGAAAAATAATGTCATGTGCCCATAGCAGTTATAGTAAAGGAAACCCTCGGAAGTCAGCTTTACTATCTTGGCACACATCTCGTTTCTCTAAGCCCAGTTTCAAGATCTGTAAAATGGAGACCTAACAGCACCTAATCCTCAGTTGTTGACAGGATTAAGCTGATTTGTGTGTGGATAGCAAAGAAGCGGAATCAACCTAAGAATCCATCTGCGGATGACTGGGTAAACAAAATGTGGCATGTGTACACTATGGAATACTATTGGACCATAAAAAAGAATGAAATCCTGTCATTCTGCAGCAACATGGATGGAAATGGAGGTCATTGTGTTAAGTGAGATAAGCCAGGCACGGAAAGACAAACTCGTCATGTTCTCACTCATACGAGGGGACTGAGAAAACTAATTTTAGGTAGGTAGAGGGTAGAATGATGATAACCAGAGGCTGGAAAATGTGTGTGGAGAGGAAGGAAGGTACAAAGAGAAATTGGTTAGCGGTTATAAACACACAGTTAGATGGAAGGAATGAGTTTTAATGTTCTGTAGCAGATAGGGGTGACTGTACTTAATGACAGTCTATTATATATTTCACAATAGCCAGAAGAGAAGATTTGAAATGTTCCCAACACATACACGTTTGGAGTGATGGATAGTCTAATACCCTGACTTGATCATTCTGTGCATGTAACATTAGACATTCTATGCCTGGAACAAAATATTGCATATATCCCATAAATATATATAAATGTTATAGATGAATAAAATACATAAATCTAAGCATGCTTCTTTAAAATTAATTAATTAATTAGTTAATGCATGGAATATGTTTACCACAGTGTCTGAGACATAGTAAGTGCTTGATAAATGTTACCTGTTAAAACTGTCACAATTATAACTGTCATAGTCTTCATCACCATCATTATTATTACCAGATAATCTGCTCAAGAGCAGGAGTCATGCCTTATGAATAGTTCCTCAGCCCAAATCTTTATTTTTAAGTTTTAATTGTTTTTAATTTTATATAATTAGGGGTTACAAATGCAGTTTTGCTACATAGATATAGTGCACAATGATGCAGTCTGAGCTTTTAATATAGCCATCACCTGAAGAGTGTACCTTGTACCCTTATAGTAACTATTCATCCCCCACCCTTATCTACCTCTCCCACTGTGTGACCCTTTCAAGTCCACAATGTCTAGTATTCCAATCTCTATGCTCATATGCCCACGTTACATAGCTACCACTTATAAGTGAAAACATACAGTATTTGTTTTTCTGTTTCTGAATTATTTTACTTAAGATAATGACCTCCCATGATATCCATGGTGTGACAAAAAACTAGGCTTTATTCCTGTTTAGGTCAATTTAGAATCTGGGGGGCTAAATTTTCCTTAATATTTGTGGGTGGCTATCTTGAGAATTTGGGGATAAAATCTCTGCAGTATAAAGATACACCACCATTGCAAGAGGGTCCTGAATTTAAATAATAAATGTTAAACCCAATGTTCTAGGACTGACATATGAAGCTTTTCAGGTCTGAGTGCCCACAGGCTTGAATAGCACCACGAGGTATCTCATTGCAAGATACTCTTGGAATTAATAATAACTTTTTTAAAAATGAAAAACCACTTAAAAGAAAACTCAGGAATATTTCCATGTGAACTGACACAAGATTGAGGAATTTCATCTCATGAGATGCAAGAAATGAAAGAATGCATAATGTCAGAAGGTAGAATCTAGAAGCTCTATCAAATGTGGATAGAATAGAAGTGTCCAAGGAGTGGTAAACACACTTTCGAAAATAATTGATCAGATCCCTCTGACGTGAAGACAAAGGATCCAAATCCACTTGCCTGAGACCAAGTCACCAACCCATGGGTCTCTAAGAGGGTTCAGCCCCTTTCCTTAATGGGTGGCCTTGAAAATCTGCTGTAAGAGTAATGTTCTGGGTACCTGATTAACCAACAGTTAATCTACAAGATGGCTCCTTACTAACTAGAGAAAGATAAGCAATGGGAACTAAAGCAACTTCAAATTATGATTGAGGACCAAGTTCATGTTCAATTTATTTTTGTCTCCATTCTCTTTTCTGGCTTTTCACATATGTTACACGTGGGGAAGTGAAACAGGAAGAACACTAGCATTCGCTGCTTACTTGTGTCACTCCAGGCACAACACAAAAGGGTAGATAATGATGTCTATATTTTACAGATGAGAATACTGAGACTCACAGTGGTTAAGTAACTTGTCTAATAAACATACCTAATAAATGGAAGGACCAGAATTAAAATAATTAATCTCTCTCCTTCTCTTCTGCCATGAGAACTGGCATATATCTGTTCTATATTGTAGCTTTGGCACTTACTTGACACTTTCTAAGTGTTCCTCAATGAATATTATTAAGATAACCTACTTTTGTACCTACACACAAAAATTTCTTTCTTGTTGTTTTATAAAATAGGTATAAGAGGAGTCTGTTTCTTTTATTCATTCATTTAGCAACCCTACTGTCCCAGACATCAAAGATATATCAATGATTATAACAGACTAAGAGCTCTGCCCTTGTGAATGTTATATATAAATGAAGGAAGTAGATAATAAGCAATGAACTTAATAAATAAACAAATTACTTAGGTTGCCAGAGAATGATCCATTGACTCAGAAGAGACAAGTAACTTAATACACCCATAAGCACACCACAGTTGGAAATCATAACTTGATGGAATTAGAATTTGGTAGTATAATATTTTTGAAAAAATATTAAACTGGTATATTTTTTATTCATCTTAAATCACAATACCCTAGGGCCCTCCCACCCTAATGGGTTCAGTACCTCAGCGATAGAGTAAGCATAATCTAGAATAACAAAATCTTTGCTTCATGTTGACTGTCAAATTGGATTTATTTTAAGTGCACACCATGATAATAGTTCTGACAGGTGTTGTCAAAAGAGAAAAATGTATATATAAATTCAAAAAACT
Source organism: Arctocebus calabarensis (assembly GCA_963573935.1). Lineage (NCBI taxonomy): Eukaryota > Metazoa > Chordata > Mammalia > Primates > Lorisidae > Arctocebus > Arctocebus calabarensis. Next base: position 10,182 of record CAUYON010022859.1, on the reverse strand, counting down.
CCCTTTCCATAGCAAAAACCAATCCTTACACATGGGACTTTTCTGTATACCACGGGTAGAAAAAACTCAGGATGGGATATACTGCAAGTTTCCATCTAAGCAGAAAATAGAAAATGTGTCAGTGGAGGTCAAAAACTCAGGTTCTTGTTTTTCATTAACCCCTAACCAACTTTAAGGACCAATTTTCAAGGGGAGTAATAAAAACACAAAATATACTGATGCGGGCTATCATAAACAGCTTTCCACCTATAACTCTGGGAGATATTACTAGCAGTATACAACCTTTAGGGGCAGCTGCAGAAGAATATGTATGGCCAACTGGCATAGTTAGAAAGTAACTCCATCAGGCTGACCTACCTCCCCAGCTCCCATCATGGAGCTTCACATACTGCTCATGATATGGGAAGGATCCAAAAGTTTCTGGTAGTTCTTGGGAACAACAAATGCTAGTTGTAACCTAAGAACCAAGGAGGGCCTGCCATGAGCTGCTGGGGCAATGTTCAAGGTCTTCCTGGTAGCTGAAATAGGAGGAATGCACATCACAATGGCACAGACCAAAAAGGACCTCTTGGACAGGCAGTAGCAAGATAAGACCAAGTTATGGGAGGAGAGAGGGGAACTGGGAGGAAAAGGCATATGCAAAAACAGTTCCAACCCCTGGGAATTTGGGAGACATATACAGAAAGATGCCCAATGCTGCCCAGAGAAGGTCAACAAGAGCCCAGGTAACAGTCCAGCTACTGGATCACCCCAGCTTCCTCCATCACCATGAGCACACAAAAGTTCGTTCCCTACACCTAATGCCATTTTATACATAGAGGAAGGACGGGGAAAATTTTTGAGAGAAAATAAACCTACACAAAAATGAACTTCAACCATTATTTTGATTGACTATTTATCCAAAAGACACTGAGTTCATCTGACAGAGAACTTGCAGGGAATAAAATGCCTAAAATTAAGTTTTTCCCGGTCAACCTGGCTCAGCAAGGACTATAAAGCTAACTGAGGCCTAGTGTGTAAATCTCCACCCCTTGGGTGAAAGGGCCAATGCCTCACCATTGTGATTTACTCTGCCTTGTTCAGAACGCACATGGAGCCAGCTGATTTTATTTTGGCACATTCAGGGAATGCAATAGCTCTTCTGGTGGGTATCCAGATAATAAGAGTTTCTGTTTATGACTTCTGAAAGCTGTTTGTTGGAAGGGAGATGTGTTCTTTTGCCTGTTAATGTACCTCTAAACCCCTTGAGGAAAACTGCTTAATAAGCCCCATGAAAGATTTACCTGAGATGAAAGAAGGAATTTACTGGCAGAACCTGGCTCAATTTCCTCTTTCTTTTCATGCACATTTGTCACAAGAGATCTCTCACTTGTCTAAAACTCCTCTTTGAAAAAGTTGAAATTTCTCTCTACCCTAGTTTCTATTCTTTAGGGCTTTTTCCCAAGAAGTTGTCCTCTTGCCAAGCTGTGCACAGATCACCACCTTCTCCAATTTTTTCTGAGTACCACTCAGGCCTCTGGACCTTTCTGACTTCTCTCTGTATGAAGTTACTGTTTTTCCCCAAGTGTATTTACTTTTTAGCAGGATTTTATTCTATGTCCTGAATCAACAATTCAGTGATAAAATCTTTAGGCATTAGAAAAAGGTCCATGTTTCTTTCATCAGTGCCCTTAAACCGAAGACCAGTAGGAATATACCTTGAGTTGAACATTCTTGGATTTATTGATTTGTTTTGCAACAGGGAAGAGATGGTACCCTGGAAACTGAGGGATATTGAGCAGGGGGTGGCAATGGGGTTTAGGAAGGGCTAATTATAGAATTTGGGCAAATGTTCGGTGATATGGAAGATAGATCAAGGAAATGGGACTTTGCTCCAAATTGAGCACTATTGGGAAGATTGTGGTTGGGCAACTTAATAATTTTTACCTAGGAGATGAGAACAAGGCTAATAACAGTAAAGAAATAACAGTCACTCTCATTAACTATTATAGTAGAATATTTCATTGTTTTTGTGCTTTGGACAATGTTTATGCTTTGGTCTGTGTTTAGAAATCATTACAGAATCACTGTCAAGTTTCTAGAATGACAGAGTGACTTTGTCTAATGTTTATGTTCTGTGAAATTGTTCAGGCTCAGCAGAACACCGAGGCTCCGCTGTGTGTGTGAGGTTGACTCCTGCCTCTCAAGGCTGCTTTCCTCATTCTCAGTGTGTTCATTCATTTGTTTACTTGTAGTGGCCTCACAGAATGGCTAAACATCTGATTCGCTGGTCTGCTTACTTGACATTTTATCAGTTCCAAATATTAGAAAATAAGATGTGTTGTGCTCATTCTATCCCAAGAAACTGCCCAGTGCCCAGGAAACAAAGCACCTGGCAGGCAGAGGAATCTTGGAAGATCTCAAATTAGACACTGATAATTAAATTAAACCTTATGGCTTAAAGCACTGGAGAAGTAGGAATGGATAGAAGGTCAGCTATCTATTCCAGACTCAAAAAGGAAAAAATTTCATGGACAAAAAAATATATACATCTTGTTTTCAAGATACACTGTATGTTTTCAGAGTTAGCCATCAGGGCAAACTTCTTTATTCGCCTATTTGTTTCAGATGACCTGCCAAGATATTTAAAATTCCCAATTATCAATGGTCCATTATCCCGAGAGAAGTCTGTGAGTATCCCAGATGATCATAAGAAAGGTTTAGGGAAACTTGAACTTATATTGTCATTTTATAAGTGAAATCATTCCACTAAGATTGTCCAACTGATTAATACAATATTAGGGTGAAAAAAAACCTATTCTTCATCAAGAAAGCTATTCTGGAATACATTATTTTTTCAGACTTGATTTCAAGACATTTTACACAACAATAATAGGGACTTTACCTAACAAATATAAATAGTGTAAACTAGTTCTTTATACCCTTGATAAGCCTGAGACGAACAAACAAAAAAGACATTTCAGTGGTCGGCTGATACTGAATTCAGATTGGACAGTTTTGAAGAATAGTATTTTTCCCATGCATCTAGAAACATAAGTATTTTGGTAGGTTGGGTATATGGAAATCTTTCTAAAGAGAACACATTTGGGTTCAGAGAAGCAAAGGCCTTCCTGACATTGATTTTCAGTAGCTTCCCCACTAACATCCTGATTTTCTCTGATCCATCTCTTAGAAATACACTTATCTCAGCTGGGGAGATTAATTGATTCTCTCACCCAAGTAAAAGTCATCCAGCCTCTCTGAGTGCCAAATACTTTGCCAGAAGCCATAGAAACAGTAGTCAATAGCAGATATAATTTTTTCCCTTTGGGGTTATAGTCACAAAGGAAAGGCAACATTGAACAAGGAATTACTAGTGAGCTGGCTCGGCGCCTGTGGCTCAGTGGGCTAAGGCGCCAGCCATGTAAACCTGAGCTGGCGGGTTCGAATCCAGCCTGGGCCTGCCAAACAACAATGATGGTTGCAACCCAAACAAAAATAGCCAGGCGTTGTGGTGGGCGCCTGTAGTCCCAGCTACTTGGGAGGCAGAGGCAGGAGACTCGCTTGAGCCCGGGAATTGGAGGTTGCTGTGAGCTGTGATGCCACGACACTCTACCCAGGGTGACAGCTTGAGGCTCTGTCTCAAAAAAAAAAAAAAAAAAGAATTACTAGTGAGCTGAGTGTTACTAAAGGAGAGGTACATGGCATTGCAGAGCACATACAGAAGGTCTATCCAGACCCAACCTGTCACAAGTGGAGGGGAACAGCACAGGGTACAAAACAGGGTGAAAATAGCATGAGCTAAGATGTCTTTACATGCTTGCAAAGTTGTGGTTTCAAATCTTACATTTGTACAATTTATGATATCAAGTGTTTAATGTAAAAATAAGTTTGCAATAGTCTGGCTGTGATATTACACTATAGTTTTGCAAGATGTCACTATTGGAGGAAATCGAGTACAGGGTACATGAGATTTCTCCCTGTTATTTCTTACAAAAGAATGCAGATCTGCAAGTATCTCCATATAAATAATATTTTTTAAAAACTTAAACAGTCTTGCAGGGATTTGTTTGTTTTATGTGTTGGAGAAAAGACTCTTGTTTATCAACCAGTGACGACTCAGCCATTACCTTTCTAAAAACTCTGTAATTCTCAGCTATTAGGATGTCTGGCTCATATTCGTTGCTCTTCACAGCTTTGGTGATTGCTTCTAACCTCAACTGCAAAATCTCATTCATTACAATGAAATATTCACTTAGTGTTTAAGAGGGTATCTTGAGGGGTCAGCCAGCCAATTTCACTTTCAGAGATCACACGTATAATAGATTTTGTTAGTTCTGAACATCTTTTTTAAACAAGAAATTATAATTTGAGCCAGGATTGTTTACATTTCTCTGTTTAATATTTTATCCTTTATTTCTAACAAGGCCTACCCCCAGATATCAGGAGGCCATCTAAATACAGTTTACTAAATGATTAAAAGGATTCTCTCAGTGCGCCTCAAAAACTTCACAGGCTTTTTTAGTTAACATTTCCATATAGGCGGAGGGAGTCAGGGCCAAGCTTCAACCACAAAGATTGTAATTGGCACAGTAAACTATGATAATATGGACCCAGAAATTCATGGCCCAGGTCTCCCCAAAATGTGTATTCAGTAACTGACAGTTATCTAATGTAAATAAATCGTTAGGATCAACCTTTTCTCCTATATCCTCCCTACCCTATACTGCAAACAGATAAACACACTTCTCTGTTTTCTCCAACATGGGCCAATCCTCTGACTTGGGTAATTAATAACAGAGTGTTCTTATTGATGAATTAACCCATCACCAATCCATCCATCAATCTATCCAAAACTATAATGAAAAGGAAGTGCTAATGTTTTTTCATCTACTTACTATATAATAGCAGTGTGCTGAAAATTTTATAAAATTTATATTATCTTTTAATCTTCATGAAAAGTATCACCTCCATTTTACAAACAAATAAATCAAGGCATAGCAAGCTTAATTGTCTTGATTAAGGTTGCTTAGCCAATGCCAATAATTTTCCAAAACATAAATTGCCAGCCCTGACCCCTTTTCTTGAGCTTCCAACTCACAAATCTAACTCTGCTTTCAAACATCTCCAGCTATATGCCTAACAGGCATCTCAAATGTAACACGTGCAAAACCAAAACAGTGGTCATCCTTCCCCTTCCATCCACTTGAAAACCTCAGGACTCCTCATTCAGGGAATGACAGTCACCTTCTGTCCAGGTGCTCAGGCCAAAAACTCTAGTCACCTTCAGCATCTTTTTCCTTCTCACCCTCCATCCTAACTGTCAGCATGTCTGATCAGCTGTACTTCAAACAGAGCCAGAATGTGACTGTGTCTCACAATCTCCAGTGACACCACCATCATCTCCCACCTTGTCAACTGTAATAAGCTTCCAACCAGTCTTCCCACTTCCACATTTGACTCTCTGTAATGTATTCAAACACACAGAGTGAGAACAATCTTTACAAATTTTATATATGATATCACTCCTAGGCTCAAAGCTGTCATTGTATTTATTTTTTGTGAGCCCTGTTCCTCAGTTTAGTTTTAATAAATGGAATCAATATTCATAATAGGGTCTCTGACAATTTCAGTGTTAACTTCCAGTAGAAACAATGAAAAGCCACTGTTTCAAAACTGCTAGAATGGGGCTCAGTGCCTGTAGCTCAAGGGCTAGGGTGCCAGCCACATACACCAGAGCTGGTGGGTTCGAACCCAGTCCAGGTCTGCTAAAAACAATGACAACTACAACTAAAAAATAGCCAGGCATTGTGGTGGGTGCTTGTAGTCTCAGCTACTTGGGAGGCTGAGGCAAGAGAATCACTTAAGCCCAAGAGTTTGAGGTTGCTGGGTTGCTGTGAACTATGACAGCACAGCACTCTACTGTGGGCAACATAATGAGACTCTGACTCAAAAAAAAAAAAATGCAGCACCTGTGGCTTAGTCAGTAAGGTGCCGGCCCATATACCAAGGGTGGCAGGTTCAATCCCAGCCCCGGCCAAACTGCAACAAAAAAATAGCCGGTGTGTGGCAGGGCGCCTATAGTCCCAGCTACTGGGGATGCTGAGGCAAGAGAATCCCCTAAGCCCAGGAGTTGGAGGTTGCTGTGTGATGCCATGGCACTTTACCCAGGGCCATAAAGTGAGACTCTGTTTCTACCAAAAAACCCCTGCAAAATGACAGAATCTAATAAAATACCTAGCAATGTACTTTCATTCTACAGAGCAGGAAACCGAAGCTCAGGAATATTTGATGACCTCCAAAGGCCAAGTAGCTAATACGTAGTTGAACTCAGATTCATACTGAGGATATCGGGCCCTTGGTCAGTGTCTTGTACGTGATGTCACACTGTCTTCCACCTACCTGGTTGTAGCTATGAACAAAAACTTCTGCATGTGTCAAAAACACCAATGACCAATAAAACCAAAATCTATGAATAGATAAATTCTCTGCATTTACTCGGTGCTCACCAATTCACTTTGGCTGTGAAGGTGGTCAAATAAAACAATTTCTATATTATTTTTCAGTTAAATTAATATTGGCCACGGATGCTCTGTGAGCGCACATTATTATTTCCAAGTCTGCATTATGATGTTACTTATATAAGATCTTTTAATGGCCTTGGGAACTAATAACTACCAGTATTAACTTTCTAACAGATAAAGACTGTCTCAGCAAAAATAATGTTGTTACTTCAAACTCAGTTTAAATGATCTTATTTTATTTATTTGTCATGCAAGCATAGAGAGGCAGAAACATGAGCTGTGTCTCCAGCAAGGTTGCGGTCTCAGAAACGGGCATGGGATCAGTTCAACATACGGACTGGATGAATGACTGGGGATGTTTGTACAGAAATCTTTATAAGAGAAAAATAAAAACAACATACATGTTCAATAATAAGGGGTTAGATAGATAATTTGTGGGACATTTACACAATGAAATAAAACTCCTAGGAAGTAGATGCATATTTACTGGTATGAAAAATATTTGACACATAGTGCTTCATTACAAAATCAGATTATAAAAAGTTTGTCCAATATAATGCTACGTTTTAAAATCACGGATGGATAGATGAACAAACATAAAAAAGGAAAGAATGATGGGGAAAAGGCAGAAAGGAAAGGAAAAAAAGACTGACAAAAAATAAAATCTGTTAGGATATTTTCTAAAATGTTTTCAAGAGATGATAATTATAAACTATTTTTTAATACTTTATGTTAATAAATTACTTATATTAAAATTAATGGGTCTTTTAAACTTGTCTAGTGCAGGTAGTTAAGTTTTATTGGCAACCTCATGTCCCCTAAATGAAATTCAAAATATTGAGGGAAATTATTTGCTGTTACCACCATCACGAACAAAAACCTTCTAAACCAAATTAACATCTATTTCCCAGCATTTTCAACTATTGTCTCAGAAGGATTTCTACTGAAGTATCTGGGTATGAGAGCTTATAGATTTTGCAAATCAGATTCAATTCCTTTCTAAATGCAATTCCCGTACAACAGTAGATATCCAGTGGTAACTAAGCAGGCTTATTTGAACAATACATAAATATTTCATAGTGTGTGAAAGCCACAAATGCCAAACTCTAAAATGTCTGCAAACATGCAAGATTTCCAGTTCCAAGAATGTAATTATTGTCTTGGGATTTGTGGGGTATCTTGTTGAAGACCCTTTTCATTTTGATAAAATGATGATCTTGCAAGGAGAATAATGCTCTAACAGCCCATGTTAACCTCAATGGTCCTGATCAAGGGAAAAGATTTCTTTTGTAAATAATTTAAGAGAACACTACCTAAAGCTTTTCACTATCTGTTAACATCACAGAATACCTCTCCATCAGGCCACTATCTGTGAAAATGGGTTTAGATAGCAATAGGATGTGTGACCACAAGTGTGACAACTTCAAAATTGTTATTGTTGTCAAAATATGCCCTCGCAGTTTAGACTACATTAAAAAACTATTTGCTATATTATCTCCCTTTCCCCTCATTCTCATTACAGAAGAAAAAGATCTTTTCTTGAATAAGCCAGGGATTCAAATATGAATTTTGGAATTAGATGGGAAAATTATTGTCAGAATGCTTTTTCATACAGTTGATTGACCTTGTGATTTACACATAAGTGAAAATGAAAGCAAGAATTTTTTTAATGAGCAAAAATCAGAGACACTTCCAACAGTCAGGTAATTGAGACATATAAAATACACAGCACATGTTGCTGAAACCAGCGGGCAAAGAGGAAGATGAAAAGCTCTACACATTGAGAGGGACCACCCAGAAAATCACTTGCATCTCCCCGAAGCTCCAAACATACCCTGGACTCTGCAAAGTTACTGACACCTGAAACTGGTCAGACCCTCTCCTGGATGAAGCCAACGACCAATACTCTCAATAAACTGAAGAATATTCTGGAAGTGTCTGTGACCCTAGGATACTTTGAGAAAGGAAAAAAAGGGGACCTTAGGCGGTTTACATTCTGGACCACTAGTCCATTCAGAACATCGGGTGAGCCTCCACCTCCCGATGTTGTGGCTAATGACCGGTCAGTCAGCATTCATTAATGGCTGTGACTCCTGTGAGCACCACAAACTCCTTGCAGGCAGAAGGGAAAATGGCAGATTCCACCAGAGTGTCAGGTATCAATTTTCTCAGATACAACAATTATGGCTCAACTTCTGCAATAAAGTTTGAGATCTGTGGCCAGAACTTCCCATCTTAGGGGCACCTGTTCGGGCACATCTGTACGTTGTGCTGTGCTCTCACCACCTCAGGGGTGGAAAAAGATTTTGAGGAATGCTTCAGAAGGCTATCAACATCATCACTTCAGGGGATTTTGTAGAAAAGCCACTCAACTATAGACAGATTATCCTTTCGCAGACTCTCTGAATGACTAGGTAATGCTAGTGAATTCTAAATATCTGACAGGAACTTGGACTATTGGAATAGGGAGATACACTCTTTGCAGTGAAAGTTAAAAACAAATAAAAGTCACTTCAATGCTCTGCAGAATACAGCATCTTGATCTTCAGTCTCTTATGACGATCAGGAGTGATGATAACCATTAAAAGTTATATTTGACAATGGACTAAGAAACTCAGTTGCATTTAATATCCAGGCCACACTTAATTGCAAGAAGAATTGCTGAAATGCTCGAGTTAGGCACCATCATTCACCTTGGTGCTGCTCAAGATGTGATCCTCTGTGCACTAACCTTATAAGTTACTCCTCAAAACATGCACTCATAATCCAAAAAGTTAGGAAATATTGTATTCTATGCATCCTTCTCAGAGGCTTCTAATGGGTGTTCCATGATTAAGGCCTTGATAAATTTTTTTGGAGAGAAATCTGTTAACTTTCTCTAATTGAATATCTCCAGATTTTTTAACCAGAGAATCCCTTTAGTAGTTATTAATTTTAGGCTTTCTATCCCCCATTATAAGTAAAGACAGCAATGCACAACCCTCAAGAGGCATAAAAAGCATCAAGCAACTAAGCCCTTGAAACGTAGTAGGTGAGAAATCCTAATGTAAGCCCATTTTATCATCCCAGCAGTGCAGCCTTAAATTGTCTCACTTAAACATACATGTTTATAATACTTCTGACAACAACGAAATACAACAGTGGTTCTCAACCTGTGGATATGACCCACAGGAACTGTATTAAAGGGCTGTGGCCACAGGAAGGTTGAGAACCACTGAGATAGAATTTCTACCTGACCTGGAGTTTGTGTTACACTGGGGAGACAAATACACACAGCCACGACTCTAACGTAGGGCAGGTATTTCCAGGCATCATAACAAAAGTACAAGGAACTAAAGAGTATAAGACAGAGGGCAGCCACTTACCACCAACATAGAGGGAATGATTTTTGAAAGGAGACAGATTAATGGTTAGAGGTGAAACTTGAATTTTGGAGGCATCTTGACAGAGAAATTTTTTTTTAATTTATTTATTTATTTATTTTTTAATAATTGTATTGAATCATAATTATGTACATTGGTGCAATCATAGAGCACGATTCATACACATTCAGAAATATTTTGATCGTACTGTTACAGATAGCCTTCATGGCATTTTCTTGATCACTATATAAAGACTTGACAGAGAAATTTTTATAGATAGGTCTTCTAAGCACAGGCTATAAGATAAGCAAAGACAT
>CAUYON010022857.1:0-24873 GCA_963573935.1 Arctocebus calabarensis | reverse complement strand
TAGTGATCAAGGAAATGCCATGAAGGATATCTGTAACAGTATGATCAAAATATTTCTGAATGTATATGAATCGTGCCCTGTGATTGCACCAATGTACATAATTATGATTCAATAAAATTATTAAAAAAAAAAAAAGAAGACAGCTGGCTGTGGGGAAATACACTCTGCTTAAAAGGCATTGCTAGTTTGACTGGAATAATTTGTGAAAGGAAAATATGATTTCCCTTTCTAAAAATTCACTAAAATTATCAGCTATAGTATTTTAAATTATTTTATCTTAAATAATTTAGTTGTGTAACATAAAAAATACAGTATCTGTTTCCCAAATTAAAAGATTATCCATGAATTAAGTTGATTTTTACAATCTCTCCATTGGTCCCTACAATTCTCATCCCCTGCTCTGCTATCATTTCCCTAAGGTAGCGAAGACCTTCATTTCTATGAGCTTGCTGTTCACCCCGTTCTGTGATCGTTCAAATGTCTTGGATCATAAAATATTTTCCAATCATTTTTTTCTGTGATGAAAATGGTTAAAATCATTTGTAAAGAAAAATTAATGTCTTTTTAAGAAAACAATTTCATTGCAATGAATATCTTCATACTTTTTATATGTTTACTTCTTGAATTGTCTGTTATCAAATTTTCCATCATGTAATTTTGAACATTTTCAACGATTCTGCACTCATCTTTCTTAGCAGTGGAAAAGCGTATAGCTGAGGAGACTTCCGAACATGGAAAGACAGTGTCATCCCTGCACTGGCCACCACGGCTCTGGAGTCCATGGCTCTTTTTTTAGCCTCTCTTTTGCCTTTAGATCCCAGAATTTGAACCAGTTGATTTCTCCCTGACTGCTTCTCAATCTCAAAACACTTCTTCTTCTTTTTTTTTTTTTTTTTTTTTTTAGTTTTTGGCCAGGGCTGGGTTTGAACCCACCACCTCCGGCATTTGGGACGGGCACCCTACTCCTTTGAGCCACCACCACTCAAAATACGTCTTATGCACTATAATCCTGGGTGGACTATAATCCAGGTGCACTGCGGACCCGACTGAAGACACAACATCTAAAAATATCTGTCAGTGAACTAAAAACTGAAGGATCATCAGAACATGTCAGGAGAAAGAGAAGAGCCTCCCACAAGCAACTATTTGCTGTGTCTTCTCTGTCTCTGCCTTCCTCCTCTCCACAGCCATGCATGACCCCTCGCTGGCTAGTTCCCATATGTCACCAGGAACTCCCTATGTCATCAGCATGGCCACTAGGGACAGCAAGAGCCAGGCTATTTTTTCAAAGCTCAGTAGAAAAGAAAATCAAGGTCTTGGATACTAGGAAATAGAAACAACTTGGTGAAGTCATGTACATAAAAGTCTACACAATTGAGCAAGTTGCAGTGGCTCCTTGTAATCCTATAATCCTAGTAATCTAGGAGATTGAAGGTGGATCCCTGAGCACAGGAATTCGAGACCTGACTGAGCAAGAGTAAGATCCTATCTCCTCTAAGAATAGAAAAAATTAACCAGGCACAGTAGCCAGTGCCTGTAGTCCCAGCCACTGGGGAGGCTGAAGCAGGAGGATCGCTTTAACCCAGGAGTCTGAAGCTCCTGTCGAAGCCATAGCACTCTGGACTGGGGCAAGAGAGAGAGACTCTGTCAAAGATAGAAGGAAAGAAGGAAGAAGGAGAAGAAAGAGAAAGAGAGGAAGGAAGGAAGGAAGGGAGGGAGAGAAAGAAAGAAAGAAAAGAAAGCTTACACAATCAGTGTGCTGTTTGAGGTGGCAAATGGTTGGAGATTGGAGACTGGAACTAACCTGTGGTTGTGTGAGACCTAAAGTTCCACTGGAAGAAATGATCTGTGTTATGGAGCTGGATCTTCAATACTTAGTTTGATGTATGAAACATGTATGTTATACAGCATCATTCTCTGATTCCAAACAATTTTCTGGTACAATCTACCTCCCCAGGCATGTTTGTTTACAGGAAGAACTGGGCTGTGTGATCATGTTTGCTGACCTAGCAAGACTGAACATACACACACATATATAATACCTGCTGTATACCCATTATGTACATATAGACACGTTTCGTCTTGAAAATACATATACATAGATTATAATATATGTGTGTGTGTTCAGTCTTGCTAGGTCAGCAAACATGATTCATTCCTAAGAGACACTCTTAATGCATTGAAATCAAGCTTCTGAGATTATAAAATTAAATCTAGATTCCAGATTGTGCTAAATTCATACAAACAATAAAGACCACCTGAACTTTACTGCCTCTATTTCTGCTTTGACATATTGTATGACATGACTGCCATCAAAAGTAACTATAACCCTCACCTGTATGTCTAGATCCATTTAAATGAACTCAAATTCCTGAACTAAGGAAAAGCAAGATGGTTTAGGTATTAATTTTGTGCATCTACTTCATAAAATCAAGAAAAAAATTATTATTTTTTATAATTAAAAAAATAGCCTGTGACATTTGTTCTCTCAATTGCCTATATCAAATTCCTCTTATTTTAAAGAACACATGATCAAATCGATAAAAATAGTAGGCATCAATGGTTAAAATCTTACAGGCACTCAAAAAAATCCATCATCAATCCATGCCTTGGTTAATTTATCCTTCAAACAATTCTGTGAAGTGGCCAATATTGTCATTATTCTACAGTTAAAAAATTGAGGGGAAAAGTATGAAAATGTATGTCCAAAGTTTATGGCTTACAACGAAAGAAAGCCAGATCTGGCTCCAAAGCTGGAGCTCCTCCTGGCTGTCCTGGAGACCAGCTCTCTCCAACGATCCCTCAAGCAAACTTTCACCACCAACGTGAGTCCACTCGGGTACCCTGCCGATCCCAGCAATGATAATTTCCACCTGGCTCCAGATTCCCTAAATGCTACATCATCACTAACCTCTTCCACTTCCTATTTCAGTAACTCACTGGATTCCTCCACACTCCTTCTTTATAGGATGAGTTGAACATGGTTCTGCCACCCAGACCATGGACCTGCCAGATAATCATGGAAGTTTTGCAAGTCTCCTTCTTAAGGTCCCACTTTTCCTTCATATGCCAAGTGTAAGATTCCCTGTGGCATTACTGTCGCTAATCTGATTGTAAACGGGAGGGCCTCGACCCACTCTTAACTTATCCTAACTTTATGGAATCATCTCCTCAAGTGCCCTTCTGATTCACTTGTCCCTTGCAATCACAGCTTCTCCTTCTCTGGATGAAGAATGGTGGCTCTAAATAGGCAAAGAGTAAACAGCAATGTCCAGGGAACAGAAAGGCTTTCAAAACCTGGAAAGCTGAAGAGATGAAACAACACCACCGTGTCATCTCAAGTAGACCCAGGAAAGGTGATAGCATTGCGTATGTTGGTAAAGGATGTTAGTTGACCCTACATTCTTCATAAAACCACAGTGTTAAATCCTAGACATTACTTTCGTGGTCGCCAAACACAGAACAAAATCCCGGGTCATGCCAAGTTTCACTGTCTCTACAGCCAGGTTATATTTGAAATTATTAGTTTAGAAAAAATATAGCCATTTCCATTTACAACTCTACCACTAATAATCTGAAGATAAAATAAGCTGGTGTGGAATACCACATCAAATTAGTTTGGTCCTGGCACATCTAATACCATGATTTCTGTGAGCAATCAACCCAATATTATCAAAGCATAGTTAAAATTATAGTCCCTTGGTGTTATATAAATATTTCTAATGTTTATGATTAATATATATGATCCAGTTAATATCTGACTTACATAACACACCGTGACATCATAGTGAAAGTCATCATTATTCTTATATTAATCATTTTTAGAATTTTAGTTTTTTAACTGTGCATAGAAGCCCTGTTTAGATGTTATCTTTGTAACATTGAACAGAAATCTCAACAAATTTTACATGTATTTCAAATTCTTATATTGCACAGTATAACCTAAGTAAAATGATACATACAGACTGAAAAGTACATATTTAGATATAAACAGTGGGCTTTATATAATTTGAATCATTTTTCTATTTAAAAATAATCACTTCATCAAATCTCAAATAGATGGATGTGGTGCTTTTTCAGTTTAAAATTGTGATGACAAATTTTCATTGAAAGGAATGATAACTCTTCATAAAGTGAGCCAGTCAACCTCACAGACTCTTTTCATTATTAGCAGGCTAAAAGCAAAATTGATGTAGAGTGCATAATTTTATAATGGCACACGATGTCTGTAAAACCTTGAAAATGAATATTTGGCTGTTACACGTCTCAGTTTTCCTTTCACCAAAACTCTTAGAATTTGCATTTCCAAAAAAGAGATTACACTACTCTATAGTAGAATCTTTTTGCCTTAGAAATGATAATTATCAGAACAAATGAACTTTTTATTCAAGTTCTCCAAAGAGATCATTTTGACAGATATGTCTTATAATACTATAATTGTCTTTTCAAGTTTATTTGGATCCCATGTATAATTAGTTTCCTCATTATAGACTGTTTCTCAAATGGTGCAATTTGGTATAATAGTAAAGTCCCTTTAATTAACTGATGACCATGTTACTGATGACCATTCAGACCCCTGAGTCACTCACTACCCTTTATCTCTAGTGTAGGCTGACTTTCAAGGAAAAATATATTTTCCTTTCAGAATTCATGAACAAAGATGGGAGCCCATTGCAGGTTTGGTTTTAAATAGAACTTGAAAATTCTTGGGAAAGTTATAATGTTGTCTTACAAAGGATTTTGTACCATAAAGATAGAAAGCAGGAAAAAAACAAATAAATGTAAAAAAAAAAAAAAGAAACAAGATAAAAAAGCCTTTACTTACCAGGTGTGAAATTGTATCGAGCTGAGAACCCCATTGATTCCAGCTCTCCATCAGCAAAAAATTTAATCCATAGAAATCGTCCACTGGATTTTATTACAGGTGGATTTTGTTGTCCACAGAAACGCCCAATTATTGGAGAAAAGCCAAAAGGTCCATCTCGAACTTCAATATGATCAAATTTGCACTCCCAAGACGGTTCAATAGAGTACTTTTCATCAAAGTAAAGTTCAATGCACTGTCTTGGGGCAGCTGTAAAAGGAAAACAAACACTTCTTTAAGCTCATGTCTCGGACACCATTTTTTAAAACTTCAGGTTGATTTTTCCGATTCTATTTGTACATCTATAAATTCTGCAGGTGACAAGCATGGAAATACAAAAAAAGCGTATGATATTTACTTACTAAGGGACAAAATTTCATGAAAATGTCTAAGGGGCAAACCTTACAATTGACGATGTTGCACAAACTATTATTCTGATATAAAAATGGCCATTTTGGTTTCTAGTGCAGAACTAAAAAGTGGCAGTAGGTGAAAGACTGCCAACTTAGGTTTAAAAGTTGAAGGGATGTTTCTCTGTGTCTCTTTTTATATTTTATGGAACGCCTAGGTGTAAGGTCAGAAACCACTTGAGAATCATTCAGTGTAGAGTTATACAACCACTCAAGGAGTCCCACTCATCTGTCTTGATTGCATCCACGTGCGTTTACTAAGATACCAAGAGCAATGTGTCTAGAACGCTAATCTGATCACATCACTCTCGGTTTAAACTTCCACAATGTACATTGTCCTTAAAGGAAGCCTACTTTCAGGGTTATCGCCTCTGATGGCTCAAGCTCAGACCACTTCAACACACCATGCTGTCTAAGGTAGTATGTTCTTCCAGGATTATACGTATTTTCTTTTCTTTTTTTTAAAGACGAGTCACCTTCTTTTGTTAGCACTTAGTACTTGTCATTAAGAATTTAAAAAAAAACTTTTTCAGTGAATTATAAATGAATTTACTTGCATAGGTATCTTCACAGCTCTCAAAGGAATCATGGAAGAGTTTTGTGTGGCTAGTAACCCCATGCACCACCACATGATTGCATTTGTTAACGTTTTTCCGTTCTTCCCCTGTGATATCTAAAACAGTCCAAAATTCTGGCACTCCAACTTAGATCTGGCCAGCATTTTGCAGAATGGCACAGCATTTGTTGAAATATCAACACACATTTAGGCTAGTTAGTAAGCAGCTGTTGTCCAGAGTCCTCTGAGTAGGTCCCTCTGCTTGGCCTCTTGGAAGACTCACCCGCCAGAAACTTGGAAGTTAAGAGTGGGCACAGCACAGCCTGTTCTCCATGTGATCAACAGCTACTCTAGACCAGTCATGCCCATGTCTCACAGGGTCCTAAATATATTTTGAATATCGCCATTGATGACTTAAGAAGTGAAAACTTAGATGCATTGATTTCAAAAATTGCAAAATTGGCTCGGCACCTGTAGCTCAGGCAGCTACGGTGCCAGCCACATACACCAGAGTTGGTGGGTTTGAATCTGTCCCTGGCCTGCCCAACAATGACAACTACAATCAAAAAATAGCTGGGTGTTGTGGTGGGCACCCATAGTCCCAACTACTTGGGAGGCTGAGACA
Source organism: Arctocebus calabarensis (assembly GCA_963573935.1). Classification (NCBI taxonomy): domain Eukaryota; kingdom Metazoa; phylum Chordata; class Mammalia; order Primates; family Lorisidae; genus Arctocebus; species Arctocebus calabarensis. Next base: position 18,418 of record CAUYON010022857.1, on the reverse strand, counting down.
AGAGAATCGTTTAAGCCCAGGAGTTTGAGATTGTTGTGAGCTGTGACACCACAGCACTCTACCCTGAGCTGGGCAATAGCTTGAGGCTCTGTCTCAAAAAAAAAAAAAAATTGAGATTTATGGGAATTAGAGACTTACAAAATAAAATATAACCCTGATGCTCTCCAAGTATAAAATTAAGGATCAATAGGTTAAAAGTCAATTCATGTTGCAAGATTATTTCACAGATTATTTTGTAATTTCTCAAAATATTTCTGACTTGTTGCACATTCAAAAAAGACCTTTATAACTCTTTCAAGAAAAAAGGCCTACTTTCATCCATCATTAATAAATATCACAAAGGTCAACAAATATGGTACCCACAACGATAGCTTTAAGGGCATTTCAATGAATTTTTTGAAATCTGTAAATTTGAAAGTAGCCTAAGAAACTATCTGAAAAACTATATTTTCTCCCTAAAGTATTAGTCTAAAAAACAGAAAGGCAAATGCTTAAAGGACTATACCCATTAACATGTTGGCACTAAATAAACCATTTGTAGACATTACTATCCTATAGCACATGGCCACCTTTTTATCTCCTTTTTGATAAATCAGTTTCAAAAGTTGTGATGAAACAAACCACAAACAAATCTGATTGTGGGAATCTTCTTTTAGATGCAAAAAGTGTATGTCCATAGAAAGTTAAAGCAATGAGAGAAGCGCTTGCCAATTTACTTAGAGACCTACCATCTACTAAGGGATGCCCACTTATTTTCTCTTCAGGGAAACACTTGGCCATCTACCGCGAACTCATTAATTCACACATTCATTTTCATTGTTCCTGTCCATTAAGTTCTTTTCAACAATGATTAACAAATCTCTTAGTATTTCCTTGGGAGAAATGCTATCATTATGGCTTTTGGACCGTAGTGTATGTATGGAAAATTCTTTTGCCTCTGGTCCAACATGCTGTAGTTAATGACACACCCATGTATGAAGTCCACTAGCTGAATTTTAGTAGGTAGCAAAATAACTTTTTAAAAATAAGCATGCCATATAGGTCTAGTTGTAGACAGGAAAAACAAAAAAAAAGAGTGATTAGGTCCCACGTAAACCATTTGACACTATCTAGGTCCAGATCCCTGAACTTAACATTTTCTTCACCTTCAAATCTCAGCTCACAGGTTCCTGTCTTGTGAACATTTTCTGTAAGATAGCTTCAATCTAAAACTGAGGATTCTTTATGGGAGGTTTCACCCTCTGAGAATCGTCAGACACTGGAGACTATAGGCACTTTTACCTGGATGGTGCATGTGTAGGCAGGTGCTGGCCGCTGTGCACGGCTTCCCAAGGAGGGTACTTCAAGGCTGGGCAACCTTAGTGATATTCAGGAAGGAGGTATGTAACATTTTTTTAGTCTGAGTTCAGGAGCTTAATTGTCTGACCGTGTATTTTATTTTCCTTCAGTAACTTCCTCACCATAATCGCACATTACTTTTCTACTTAATTTATGTCTCTTGTACTTCTTTGTCCACAACATAATGCCCCAAGTGGCACGTGTGGACAGATGGAATTCCGGAGACCGTCCGGCTCCTCAGCCCCGTCCCCTGTTCCTCTCCTCTCACTATGGAGAAGCCCTGGGATACAGCACGTAGGCCCCAAACCATACTATGTCTCTGAATTTTGCGCATGCTACTCTCTGTAAAGAGTGATTACCTCCTAACTGTTCTTTGAAAGTGCAGGTGGGCATCCTCTGCGGAGTTTTCTCTCTGGTCTCCTTCTTCTAACCCCACTGTGCTAATCTCAGGGCCCCTTCACATTGTACCGAAATGGGCACAGTCCCAGAGCATAGTGTATGTTCCATAAGGAAAGTATTCATTCGATTTTCTATTACTCATAAGAGAAATCAAAACTGCCTTCGCTTAGTTTTATTCACTGCTATTCTTCTAATATCAGAGCTTACTGCTTCACCTCAGCATTATACCTTCCCATAATGTGGTGTGTGTTTGCTAAACCTCAACTTGAAGGAGAGTAAGGGAAAGGAAAAGATTTTTCACCCCCAAATCACAGCAATAATCTATTCTTTATTTTGTTTATTCTTAAAATTGGTTAAACAGAAAGTCTGCTTCTTTGAAAGATCTATTACATTTGTGAACATGTCCCCGATTTCTAAGTAGACACAAACATGGGTCTTTTCCATTTGGGTAGCTTTATTTAAGCATGTTTGCTTGTGCGTATGTTGGGGGAACTTGCGCAGATTAGACAATTAGGTACTAACACTTAAAATGTTAAAAGCTTCTATCACTAGATGTAAATAAAGTCCATGTATCATACAAAATGGTATTTAATGGAGAGGCGCTTACAAGGCCTCTTTTTCAATATCCCTTTTCCTTTAAGTTGAGCATGAATAACGTTTAGAAAATGTGATTATAGATTCGTCTTTGACATTAACTTTTTTCCTTTATAATAGTAAATAAAATAGTAACATTGTTAAACTAAAAAAAACTAGTTTCTCAAACTGTTACATATTTAGTAATAGTATGATAACAATTCTATTACTTTAGACAATTAAATCAACTCCAGATAAACTCTGAACTTGATTTGTTTTTATTTCCCAGAATTTTTGTGTTCATACCCATTACTAATCATTTCAATAATTAGGCTAATTCCCGATTTTACAGTTATTTAATTCACCCTGAGGAGTTTATCTGCACAATCTCCAAAATCAATCTTGCAATTTATAAATGCGTATTATCTTTCTGAGGCATAGCGATGGCTGGCCAGGTTTGGGCTTGGGTTTGTTCTGGCTGGCTCAGCACTCTCTTCTTACCTTCTATGATGTAGACGCACTCCCGGTCTGGGGGGTACTTGCTGGGATAGTTGGGAGAGGTAAAGATCCCTCCCTCTGCATGCTTTGTCCAAGTTCCACACTGCACTGACTTCTGTGTTTCTGAGGGGGTTTTCTTTTCTGTAAAAGAAAAAAAAAAATTAAAAAGAGCCATCCACTTTTCTATAATACTAAAAATAGGACATTCTTATAATATCCATTAGTAAATTAATTTCCAAATGTTGTCTTAGTGAAAACCAATCAATTATACACACTATAAAAGGCTGAGATATTCTGGAATATTAAGATTATGGCGAACATAGGGAAATATAAAATCATTACAGGTCTTCCATTTACATTTTTCTAAAGAAACACACCTGTTCCTTTCTTGGTTGCCCCAGACAAATGCAGGATGATTAAACTTGCTACAACTGAAACAGAAAAGAAAAATTAGGAAGAGATAAAAATACAAGGTAAAGATACAATCGTGTCAAAGCAAGAATAATTTCATCATTGCTAACTGTTACATGTTGACACAAATCTGACTGAAAATACAGAAATAAGGAAAAGTTGAGACCTCTCAGGGAAGCAATACAAGTTAAGAATGGATGAAATCCAAACTCCTATGGCAAATGCATATTCCAGACTAAGAGGCAACCTGATAATCTGCCAATGTCCACGCAATACAGTGAGAGCTCAGGACCCACATGGTAGGTCCCAACACATGGCCAGTGGGGTGACATTTTAGAAAATAAATGCTTAGGCAAATACTACAACTGTGGGGGAAGGGAGACAAGAGAAAAAATAGATGAATGTGGATTGTAAGCATTAAGCAGCATTATTAAAGTGGTTCTTATAAAAATATACTCAGCTATGAATAACACTTCTCCCCAGCTCTTTCTAAGCTGTGAAGTTAATCTCTTTTTAATCTTAATCTTTATTTAATATTGCTATTCAGAAATAGATTATTATTTTGCAAAGGTGATTTCTATAAGCATTATATTGAGTCAGTTTTTTTTTCAGTGTCAAAAAAGAGACCCCGATTTGTAACTAACCAGTAAATGAGGTACCATCAACACCTGATCTTCAGATTTACTTGTATATTCTTGATTTACTCAACATTTTTACAAAACCTAAAACTAGCAGTATTAAAGTATTCCTGTTATCATAATATCAGATTTTTTGACTTTACTTTTGTTATTTTGTTGCCCACTAATGCAAAAGATCTATGTTTTCATATTTCCACTTAAAATGAATTTGGGGAAAAGAAGGGCATAGTTCATGACTAATGCCTAAACTAAAGCTAATTGCAGAAGCTTATAAATTTATGCTTAAATATTATTCTAAGAAAATAATCCTAGCTCTTGATATTCATATTTAAGAAATTATCGATTATATTAATGTTTAGCCAATCATCTGCTTTTTTAGATTGAAACATTGGTTGTTTATGTATGCGTGTGTGCTTAAATAGAAAAAACAAATTACTTCGACTTGACATAATTCTATGCACACGCACACACCACAGGTATACATCCTTCACTATTAGGTTGGATGTCTGGTGTTTTTTTCACCAGGCTTTTCCTGTTTGGATGAAATCACTTTACGGAACACGTACTATGTTTAACTCATCAGCAAAGCCTGGTCTTTTAACTGCGTGGTACAGAATTAATACTCTAATCTTTGCTTTATAATGTTAAATTTCTGCCTCACATTCTTCTTACGTTGCCTTTCACTGGAGGACTTTCGAAGCTATTTTATTCTCATTCTCTTCCCACTTCCACACTCCCCCTGTTACCACGGATCCAGCAAGCGGTCTCAGAGGCCTCCCGGGCAGAACCGAGTTGCGGTCCACCCTCGCCCTTAAGGACTGGGTTCAAGTGTACCTTAAACTACCTACTAGACTGGGAATATGGGTTCGCTTGGCTCCAGAAGCCCCTGAAAATAGAATATTCCTTCGCGTCCCATAAAGTGTCAGCCCTGCTTTCTCTCCCTCTGCACCTGCGCCCGTACTCCGGACCCCAGCCTCTTCCGCACGTGTCCATGCCTGAACCGCACGCCGTTCTCGACCCAGGGAGGGTCCGGCCTAAGGAAAGCCGGTTTTCCCCGCACATTGCAGGATGGAGCGAAGACGGTGCGCCGCCCCCACGCCCAGGTCTATGATGCTGCAATACAGAAAGTTTACATCTGCCCCGGACTCGCCGGGACTGCGGGGTCTGGCTGGAGCGCGGTGGCTTTTCTCCTGCGCGTTTGCCCCAGAGGGAGGGGACGGAGGGGTGGCACGCAGCGGCGGGAGAGGTACTCACTGTGAAACAAACTGCGTCCATAGATCATGTCTGTTCCTTACACCAGAGGCTCCGGTCTCCACTAATTCCATTTAGAGCCGGGAGGGATTCCAGTGGCGGGGGACAGGATGAAGCGGAGAGGTTTTAAATATGCAAACCAAGAACCAAATAAAGAGGAGAAAGAGGGAGAAAGAGAGGGGGAAAGAGACCCGCGCCCACACAGCAGCCAGATCCGAGCTGGCCCGTCCTCCGCTCCCGGCTGGCTCCCGCTCTCGCTCGCTCGCCCTGTCACCGCCGCGAAGCCAGCATCCCCACCATGACGCTGGCATCACACCCGGGCGCCGGCCGCCACCATCAGCACCGCCGCCGGCAGCGGCCGCCTCCTCTGCATCACCGCCGCCGCCGCAGCTGTCAGGAGGACGCGGCGGGCAGTCGGCGCGCGGGCGGCGGCGGGCGCCGGGCGAGCCCCGGGGCGCCCCGGGCCGGGGCCGGGCAGCGGGCGGAGCGGGGTGGGGGCCGGTCCAGACCGACGGCAGCGACGGAGCGGGCGGCGGCGGCGGCGGCGGCGGCGGCTGGGGCTGGCTCAGTCCCCTGTTTCATACACGACGAGCGGCAGGTCGGCGCAGCCTCCCCGGGAGGTTGTCCAGCGGCAGCACTCGTCTCTCCAGCCCTTGGGGATCTCCCGCTGAGGCATTGAAGACGGGAGGAAAGGGTCCGTCATCGGCTCGCCAGGCTCCGCGCCACCCCTGCGATCTTGCGGAAAGAGGAGCGGGTGGGTGGGCGTCTGGGAGGAGGGCTGGAGGGTGGCGGAGGGGAACGGGGGCGGCTCGGGGGGCGGGGAGGGGAGGGACGAGGAAGGAGCGGGAAGATGGCAGAGTTACCAAGTGGGCGCCTTAGTCATGGCCTTGAGCGGCGCGACCCTCCTGGAAGCCCGGAGCAGGGGCGAACTCTGGCAGCTCCGCGCGGCCGGCGCCCCTGGGTTGGTGCGTGGCGGAATCGGGCGGCGGCGGCAGCAAGGACAGCGCACGGGCTGGGAGCTGGGGGGAGGGGGTGGGGGCGAGGAACCGCCTGGGAGCCGTCACTTGGCCAGCCTGGGCCGAGGGGCGAGGATGCCGCAGGCGAATCCGGAGCTGGATCCTCGTGCGGGATAAAAGGCGTGGGGGGCGGGAGGGGCCATCACGTGAAAATCCCTTTCGCGGTTTGGTTTTTCACTTTTTAAGGGTTATTGAGCGCGATCGATCTGCCTCCCACCCCTTACATCCAAGCCTAGAGGAAGCGGGAGCTTTGGAGCCCTCGCTCTTCTAACCGGGACAGAGGCTTCCTCAATTACTCGGGTCTCGGCCGGGAGTCGGGGCGGGGGCGCGCCGGAGGGAAACGCAGCAGTAAAAGTTTTGCGGTTAATCGGGGCCTGATGCAAAGGTCGCCACCACCAAATTGCTCCCGTAAAGACTCGAGCTTCTTGCAATTTACCTTCCCCCTCCTCAAGAAATTAAAGACCAATCCAAGGCATTCACGGGTCATGCTCTCCCCAGCCCACCCCAACATGTACATCCACGCATCCAGGCGCGCGCGCGGCGCGTTAAACTCCGGGAGAAACGAGTTGCTGGGGAAACGGCACCGGAAGAACCCCAGCCTGGAAAACGCGAATAACTGAATACGAATTAACAGTAAACACCAGGCAGCGCGCGAAGGGCTGGGGCGCGCGTGGGTGTGGGGGGTCCCTCCCCGCGCGCTGCAGCACCTCCTCCCCCGCCGGGCTCCGTCCCGCCCTCCCCGGCCTCTGCGGACTCTGCCCGCGCAGAACACGGACGTGCCAACCGGACCCAGGGGCCACACAGTCCCCGCCATCGCCGGGTAGTCTGGGACCCGCAGGACGTCGCGCCTCGCGAGGCACTGGGCTCTGGTTGGGGATAATGGCGGTGAGGGACGGGAGGGATTAGGCAGACCGCAGGTGAAAGCTGCGCTGTGACGCCTCGGTGGCTTCACAAGGCCGAGGACAGAGGAGAGGGCCCCAAGAGGGGGCAGCACCTGGGGCTGCTCCGGGTCCCCTGTCCAGCCTCACTCCCAACACCTGCTGCTGCTGCGGCACCGGGACGCCCACGTGGGTGCGCGGAGGGTGAGGGCGCTCGCCAGCCCCGGAACAGAGGCTGGGAGAGGATGGAAGTCTCCCACCAAGTAGGGATGGGGGCTACGAGATGGCACTCAGGTCCAGAAGGGATACCGGAGACCCAGGGCAGCCTCCACACCCCTTCCCCTAGGATTCGGGTTCTCGTTTTCCAGGCAGCTGCAAGTCAACCAGGGCGCGTAGGGATAGGCGGGGGGCTGTGCGCGCGCGCTGGCGTTACCCCTGCATTTGGAAGGACAGGTAGATGGGCAAGGAGAGAGTGGAGCTGAGAGAGCTAACGAAAGAAGGGGGAGACAGAGCGAGAGATCGCCATGAGGGGCTGGAGACAGGGAAGAAAAAGACCAGAGAGACTGAGGGAGGGAGGAGCGGGAAACAGAGGGGGGAGGAGGGAGGAGAAAGAGGGAGGGGATGGAAAGGGAGAGAGAGCGCGAGAGAGCGCTCAAACCTGCAAATCCACCTTTAGGAGGCCTTGGAGAGGAGCCACAAGCTCCAGAAAAGGAAAACAGGTGAGCAGACGGATGCACTTGGCTGTAGAGCCCTACGTATCTACCCAGGTAAGTAATTGTGAGCAAAACTCCAGGGGCGAACAAGCAGGAGAAGGTCCTGCGGGAGTCCCGGGACCCACGTGGTTCCTGTGACGGTGGGGGATGGTGGAATGCGGGTGGCGGCGCGGTAGGAGTGGGATTAAGGAAGAAATACTCCAGCGGTAAAGAAGTGATGCACCCAGAGTGATGAGACTGGTTAACCGACGGATGAATAGAGGACAAAAACATTTTCTTGGATCAGGGTCATCTACGGAAGAGAAGGTGGGGTTCGTGAAAATAACAGCCAGTGATGCCAGTTGCTAACTGAATAATTGAATGCTTAAGATTGGGTGGTATTTTTTATTTTCATATTCAAAATATGCCTTCACGAAAATGACAAATTTCTTCAATTAGAGTGACAACATTTACAGTTATTTTTTAGGGTTGAACGTGGTGTCTCACGCCTGTACTCCTAGCAGTTTTGGAGGTTGAGGCGGGAAGATTGTTGTTAAGCCAGGAGTGTGAGACCAGACTGAGCAAGAGCGAGAACTCCTACCAAAAATAGAAAAATTAGCCAGACCTGGTGGGTCTCCTTTAGTGCCAGCTCCTGAGGAGGCCGAGGCAGGAGGATCCCTGGAGCATAGGAGTTTGAGGTTGCTGTGAGCTGTGATCATACCTTTGCACTCTAACTGGAGTGATGGAGTGGAACCCTTTCTCAAAAAATGCATTAATTAAAAATAAATAAGTAAATAAAATGAAATGATTTTTAGGAAAATTAAGGATTTTTTCAATCACAATTTTAAGGTTAAAAAAACTTGATGTTGTACCCAGTTCACTCAAGTAACGTCTTCCTTTGCCCAAGCCAGAACAGAGATTTTATAACACAGCCCAGGCCACCTTCACACACAGGCAGCCCTTTTATCAGGAGGAGGCTAAAGGATATTCAGGAAAGAAATCCCAGGCTTATGTTTGAGGACCCATTCTCATGAAAAATGGCCTTGCTGATCTGTAATGCCCAGGGTTCTCCTGGGTAATACTGTGGCCTGAGGCTTTGAATTTCCACTCAAACCTGAGTGCCCAGGGAGTATGTGCATATCCGGATCAGACCAGAACCGGAGGCCCACTCAAGTGCTCTGTTAACCAAGAGCTGAGGCCCTGGCTCCACCCTCTTAATCAGGGACAATCATTTGCTAGAAGACTCCATTCGTACTTTTAATCATCCACAGCATCCTGCTTCCTTGGCAAGCAGCTTTCTCAAATCTTTGAATTCCAGAGTCACCTCTTGCTGAGTAATGCTACCTCTCTAATTAGCACCCACAAAAATTTCTTTCTTTTTGAGAAAAACCAACATATGGAAAAAGTTGAACTACTCCAAGAGAAGGTAGTACACACACATGGTCAGATTACCCTTGAAAGGGACCACTTATAAACTCAGCTTTTTTGGCTCCGCTCCTGTGGCTCAATGGGCTAAGGCGCCAGCCACATACACCTGAGCCTTCGGATTCAATCCAGTCCGGGCCGCCAAATAACAATGACGGGCTACAACCAAAAAATGGCCGGGCGTTGTGGGGGGCGCCTGTAGTCCCAGCTACTTGGGAAGCAGAAGCAGGAGATTTGCTCCAGCCCATGAATTGGAGGTTGCTGTGAGCTGTAATGCCAGAGCACTCTCTCCAGGGTGGCAGCTTAAGGCTTTGTCTCAAAAAAAAAAAAAACCTCATAGCTTTTTCCAGTTAAATGTTCTGTCTAGAAGGTGAAGCTTTGCCACAGTTCCCCAAGATTAGCATTAAAGTAGTAAGTACTATAGAAGATAATGCATGCAGAATTAAAGGCACTTGAATCCAATTAAAGTGTCATTAATTTTCTCTCACCTTGCACCAATGAAAGATAAAAAGGATTTCCAAAACCCTAAAAAGAATTAGTGTAGGACACTTGTTTTTCCAGTTAAAATGCCCAAAATATTTGTCTATACCCATGTAATTTTCTATAGGAAATAATAAAGTTACAGGTCAACTAGGGGCCTCTCATTAATTCTTAGACAGCACTGGCATCATCTTAAAAGTTGTCTATCACTGAAAGACGTGATGTTATGAAAAATAGTTAAAAATACTGTTTCTGACTAATTTTTGTTACTTTAGTATTTATTTATTAAATAACAGTTTAATTTGTTTACATAGTTATGAGACATAAAGTTCTTTCCATTTTGATAGCTCAACATTATCTGCTATAATATTTGTTTATCAAATCTATTAATAAATATCTTCCTGCCAAATGCTGGCATGTCTTTGAAAATTATCTGCAATAACTCTCACGTGAAGCTTGTTTGAAACAATATCAATGAAGACTTTTCATCAATCTACATTTTGATATTGTGGAGCATCTTCATAAAATACAAGATGTGTCAAATCTTTGAAACCTCACATTTAAATCAAACAGGATATTTTGTGATCATTACTAAAGAAAAATAAAATAATGATTTTCACAGAAATACAAATATATGGTATTTTTAAATAGTACAAGAACATTAGTCTCTTGTGGAAAAGAACATTTATAGAACTGTCTTAGTCCACCAATATTTAACCACTGCTCTCAAATACATAGTTACTGTCCATGTTTTTTCACTAAGCAACAATTTTGCTCCAGGAACAAATGTAATTATTTTCTCTATTTAAGGAAAAATGAAATGAGAAGGATAAAAATAATTCCATGATCCAATACTCTATGCTAAAGTTTTAGAAAAATTGTATTTTAATTTTGATTGATATTTAATTGAGAGTGTTTTATAAAAATAATATCAAGGTTTTTGTGGCGGCACCTGTGGCTCAAAGGAGTAAGGCACCGGCCCCATATGCCGGAGATGCCAGATTCAAACTCAGCCCCAGCCATAAAATTGAAAAAAAAAAAAAAAATCAAGTTTTTTATAGTTATTTGACTAAATATAAGCTACCTTTCTATAAATCAACACAAACTCAAGGGAAATTTATGAAGATATATTTCAAAATTGAAAGGTCCAAGGCTCTACATAGGAACTTCCTTTGTCCTAAGTATCCTACCACGCTACCCCCTCACTGTTAATTTAGAGAAATAACAAGTTTCCACTCCTCGTTGAAAAAGGAATTTAACCGTATTTGGGAAATACAAGTTAAGCAGAAGAATAAATTTCTACAATCCATGTCAAAGCATCCATTAATAAACAAACAGCAGAACATTATTTAAAATTGCTAAGTTATAGGCATGCATGTTAATTATGACGTAGATATAATTTTTATAATTATGTATTTGTAGAAGTTAATAGCATCATATAAACTCACCAACATTGGCTACAGAGGACATGCCATAACATTATTAAGATTTATTGTCATGTGTATTTAAAAAACAATAACCAAGATTTGCATGTTGAGAATAAACCTGAATGTTAAGATGGAACAGATGACTTTTAAAACACACATGGAAGAAAATTAATAAGATTTGGTTCTTGTTGAGTAATGTTTAAGTAAATGTTCAATGAAAATATTGCTTTCTAAAAAATAATAGTCATTTATTTACTTTTATTTCTTGATTGTTCTCTTTTATACTTGATGTGATAAAAAGAAGTGTCCAGACCTAATTTATAAGTGAAATATGTTTGTAATTTCCCCTTTATAATAATATATTTTCTCCAATTTTAATATCAGGTGTATCCAAATTAAGTAGAATGATTTTGAAGTATTTCTTCTTTTTCTATTGTCTATAAGATTTGGCATGATCTGTTTTTTGAAATTATCTTTTACTTTTATTTATAAATATTAGTTGTCTATTTTTTGAGACTTTGGGAAAAAAGAAGTTAACTGATGATTCCATACTGAGCCTCAGAATCAAAGCATTCTATAATAGACATACTCTTATCTGACAATGTGAATGTTACTTTCTTTGCATTATTATTATTATTATTGTTGCTTAATATTTCGATAGCAGTTATCTGATTGCTTTTCTGAATGTATTTATCTTCATTCATTCTTTACAAGGTTTTTGTTTCTAGTCCTTATCTTAAACATTGTTATTGTTATTAAATTTTAAGCCTTTTTAATTCTGTGAAAGCAAAAAGTGGAAACCTAACAAACACATGTACATGTAAAAAAAATAAATAAAGTAAAATAAAAAAAGAAGTGTCCAGAAATGTTTTCATTTACATTTGCAGGACAAGGAGGAAAAAGAAAACACACACATAAAATAACTCTGTTCACAATTTCAGAAAGTAGCAATACAGCAGCAACATTTTTGCCCAGCAATTATGTTTATGATAATTTCACAAAAACCAAGGAATACATCTTTCAATCTTTTTAGCTAATTACATACCATTTAAAATAAGACTCTCCAAAATAGTTTTCTAATTCATATATACAGTTAATTTCTCGATAGATTTCTCTAGGAAATAAAGGGCTTGTTATAGTTCTTATGGGACTGTCTACAATCCATGACTTCAGTCATTATTTCATTTCCTTCTACAATGATATTTGCTAATGAAGTGAAAAGAAAGAAAAGAAAATGAAAGAAATGTCATTGAAATTGACAGGAAATTGAAATTACATTCCAGAGGGGACTCTGATTGCTGTCTCAACAAAGTTCTCTGAGCAAGGTAGACCTTCTTCAAAGAATATGATAGGGAAGTAAAGGGAAAGATTTTCTGAGATAGAGTCGCACTATGTCACCCACAGTAGAGTGCTGTGGTGTCACAGCTCGCAACAACCTCATGGGCTTAAGTGATTCTCTTGCCTCAGCCTCCTGAGTAGCTGGCACTACAGGCACCCAACACAATGCCTAGCTATTTTTTTTTGGTGGTTGTTGTCATTGTTGTTTATCAGGGCAGGGCCAGATTGGAACCCACCAGCCCTGTGCATGGGGCTGGGGGCTTAACCACTGAGCTACAGGTGCCAAGCCAGGGAAATAATTTTTTATACATGAATATTATACAAATTTGAAAATTTTATTCTAAAAATATATTTATTTCTAGAGTTTGATTGGGGGTTATAGGATGGGAGACATGCTTTGGTATTTGTGATGTAGAAGAAGTAGATATTATCACCAGATCAGGTTATGAGAACTGAATTAATGTCTCATGGAGAATGACGATAAGTGATTTTAATTAATAATGGAAAGCACAGCAGAGTTCTGTTGCTTGTCGGTTATGAGCCTGATGCGTTTGAGTAATCTGTTTGATCATGTCTAGTTGAGGATAATCTCTTTTTCCCTTAAAAATCTTGATTGGTGCATAACTGGCTTCCTTAAATATCAGCAGTCTTTTAAATCAGAAAAGCAATTGATAAGTAGGTCAGCACAATGTCCACCATCCCCAGCTGCTCCCTGACACTACACAGGAAATATCCGCATGGCTTTACCATGTCATTTGGGGTAGTGTGAAGTTTTACATCTGTGGCAATATTTTCATGACACAGGTGTCACCACGTAGGACCTAGTTACGATTGTTTGTAGCTTATTTGCCTAGCCCTTGTACGCTTTTTGGTTAGCAATCCTTGACCTGTCCTATCATTTTTTAAAAAATGAAGAAAATGGACTAAAAGAAGTGTAATAATTTCTGCAATGTCATTTATAACATCATTTATTTATAACATCATAAGTTACTTGGAAAACCAAACCAAAACGACAAACAAACCAAAAAGATCTTGGTACTCATGTTAGATTATTTCACCAAAATTCAAAGAAAAGCCCTAATGTTTTTTGCATTTTGCCATCTACTCACTGCCTCATGTAATAAGTGTCTATAAGGGTTAACATAAAATAAAAAAGAAATCCAAAGTGCAATTAAAGATAAAAGCCAAGTTTACTGCAGGGAACAACATAGGGATCAGGAATTCCTTGGTTCACAGAAGGTAAAACGGGGGATGCAGAGATTGTAAAGTTATCCTGACGTTTCTATGGGAATCACACATATGTGTACATGGGGACATAAACATTGGACATAAGGAGAGATCAGGTGGGTAGACAGGGCGTAGAATATGCAAGCTAAACAATAATAACTTGACCTTCTGGAAAGGAATAGTAATTCCTTAATAATATTTTTACAGTGTTTAAATGTGACATGTAGGAGTTAAGAACACTGGAGTCAAGAACATTTTGTTTGGGCGAGTCACAGAGGCTCATGCTTCTAATCCCGGCACTTTGAGAGGCTGAGGCAGGAGGATTGCTTGGCCACTAGTTTGAGATTAGACTTGGAAACAGAGCAAGACCCCATCTCTACAAAAAATGTCAACAAATATAGCCTAACAGACAGGCATTGGTGATGCACTCCTGTAGCCCCAGCTCCTCCACTGAGCCACTGCAGGAATTTGGGATACAGTGGCCTATAATTGTGCTCCTGCACTCCAGCCTGCACAACAGAGTGAGACTGCCTCTAAATTAAAAAAGAAAAAAAAAAAAGAACTAACTAAACTTTCTTAGCCCACGTGCTCTCATCTGTGAGGTAGGAATAATAACACAGAGAGATATTTAATAACTAAATGGAAAGACATATAAAACACTTAGCATCCTTCCTGGCACATATAATAAATATTGCTATCTTTATTAACACAGTGGTCAGAATTACTTGTTTTTGTGAATAGCATATGAAAGCAATTCCATAAAAGCATCAGTAGAAGGATAGCATCTCTACCTGTACCTACAGCCTCACAAGTACCTGGACCTACCCCAGCATCTATGCTGGTGTCTGTATTTGTATCCATACCCATGTCTCCTGTATCATCAAGGCATACGATTCATAAGGCTTAATATAAACATGCTAGTCTATACCTAAATCAAGAAAACTTGGCATACATCACAGCCAAGCCCAATGGCTAACACTAATTATGTGAAAACTCTTTAGTAAAGGGCAAGGTTTGTGCCCTGGGTTGAGAAAACTGCAGAAGGCTAGCAGGTGTGCACAGGGCTTGCTGAAGGAGAGTTTACATCACGCCCTCTCAGAGCAAGAGATGGGTGAAGTCATGACACAAAAGGGGAAAGGTAAATATTTCATGGTAATAACATAATTATAGAAACTGATAAGACCTCAAATCAAAAACACAGAAACAGTACTAAACACAACATGTTGCAGAAAATACACTAGAATCACAATAATAGCGTTTAATAAAATCAAAGTGAAAATATTAAAAGGTTATGAGGAAAATCAATGGAAAACAACATCAACAAACACAGGTCACTCCAGAAAGAAGCAGGAATTAGATGAACTACAATCATCTCAAAAGTAACACAGGGTACACAAATGTCAATGAAACCACTGTTCAATGTTTTGAACCTAAAATGTATATGCCTATACACTATCCCTTTAATTGAAGAGTACAGAGAAAGATATTTTAAACAATTTTAAACAATGATTAGATGATGTATCATAGCAAGAAGAACAGTGAAGAAGGATATTACAGTACAAAAGTAAAGGCGAGCAAAGGTTTTATGAAAAATTAGTCATTGTCTAACTAATCAAGTGGTATATTGATATATATATGAATATATATAGTGTATAGGAGCAGAGAGAGGTAAATGTGTTCTAAGGTTACTGTCTTGTTGGGTTAAAAAGTGCAAATATTGAACATCATTTGACGCTGGTAGGGAATGTGAGCATAACTATGAAAAAAAGTCACTGTAAGAACAAAACTGAATGTGACATATAAAATGTCAGGTCACCCCAAATTCAACCCATACAATGGAAGATAATAGTGAAAAACAAACAAATAATAAAGTAAACTGATAAAATAATAGTAAAACCGTGCTAGCCAAGAGCATTAAAAAGGTGATGAAAATAATCCTAACAAGAATATTTGTAATTTTCAATTTAAAAAAGCACAAAGAATATTAGGTATAGCACACCATAGCAAACTGAAAAATAAAAAAGGAAAAGAAATAAACAAAGAACAAAGAAATTGGTAGAAATCAATGAAACAGATCAAAAGAATCAGAGTATATATTTGAAGTAAATCCCAGTTTCTTGAAAAAATAGATCAGACAGTTAAGCCCCTGGCATGATGGTCAACAGGAATGAGGGACGTACCGGGCACATCAGCTCCGTAAAAGCTAAAGTGGGGAGAAAAACACAGGATGTCCCAAAGGTCTTCTCCTCGGGTGTGGCCATACGTAGGGAAAATGGGAAGTTGTGGGGAAATGCAGCTTTATTCACAAAATATTTACAAATTTTACAAAGAGGTGAGACAAGCTTAGAAAGTATTTTGCAATGAATATTTTTTAAATAAAGGCACATTTATGCATAATTTCCCATTTTCCCTGTGCATGGTGATTCTGTGGAAGGCTGTCAGGACACTGTGTAGAGATATTAAATAGCGACAAAGCAGAGAATATTATGAACAACTACATAAATGTAAAAACCAGAATGAAATAAATAAAATCATAGACAAATACAAAATGCAAACATTTCTGAAAAAAAGAGTAGCAATTTGTGTATGTCCGTAATTATAAAACACATTGACATCACTGAGTCTGCTGTCCCCTCTCACCCCACCAAGGAGAATGCACACGTGAATGAATGCAGGTGACCGAACGTGTGAATTAAACGAGTCCCTGGACAAGCAGATATTACAAAGTTTACTTTATGACAGGTTACCTCTAAGGATGTGGTCATCCACTTTTTGAAGCATACAGGTATTCAAGAGGAAAAACTGTAAAACTCATTTCATGAAACAAGCACGGTGTTGGCATCAAAATCAGATGTCCTGAACCCGCGTGTTGGGTCCTTGCTTTAGCTCTTGGGCTAGGGTCGGTGCACACTGGCTTAATCTCCAAAAGCCAATCTCACTGCACAGGCTTTTTCTAAGGGCTTTTCTACCTGTCGACGCCCCCCTAGGCTCACAGCAACCTTCAGATGGTGACTTCTGGGTGCTGGTCTCCCTCACCAGCTAGTCCTGCAGTTATGAGGAGCAGCCTCACCAGGCTCCCAGAGCTTCCCGCAGGGCTGATGCTTAGCTTTGCACAGTTGCGATATGCTTGATAACAAACGCTTACCTAGTTGTCTTCCTGTCTTGGCCTTAGTTCCGAACACCCTACCAGCATTTTCTAGAAGAATTTCTAAGGGGGGTTTGTTTTGTTTTGTTTTGTGTCTGGAGAAAGACAATTGGTGCTCAAAGTGTTCACTGGATGTAGTTTCTTAGGATGCAATTCTGGACTGTGATCACTCACTGACTATATAGAACAAATACTCCATTGACGGGGATTATTGGGACGCGGTGCCCCTAGCATGTTATAACATCACAGTTGTTGAGGCCTTCGCCTGTGGAAAATTGGGATAGAAAACAAAACAGGCTGTCCTGGTTTAAGTCTTAGCTCTAGTGTTTCTATATTAAAGTCAGACTCTGATAGGGAAGAAGTAGGGCGTTAAGGCTTGTGCTGGAGGTTCTGTGATGGCTGTGCTTGAAAATGTTGAACACTCTGATTTTTCTGAGTGTTCTGGGTCAATGCAAGTGTCTCCCCTGCACCTGCTAGACAAGCATAGCCTCCACTATTTCAAACCCTATAATTTCTTACCCTAAGGCAAATGCCATAGAGGATGTTGTAACGCCCTTCCTGAGATCTGGTCTCATCGAACTTCATTGATTATAAACTGATTACCAGGCTTAAGTTTCAGCATGGCTTCACAGAGAAAATCCTGTCTGTTTGGCAAAAAAAAAGAGAGAGAGAAAGAGATTATTCACAAAACTTGAGAAGGGATCTTGAGGGTTCTTTATTCCTTCAATACTAGTGCCTCTAGATGATGCCCTGAGCCATTATTTTCTTAAAATTTCAAGGCGACAGTCCAGTAGTTTAATAGTTTATTAGTGCTTACTTTGGGTGTTTTTTTCTAAATTAAACGCTGAGTCATGAGCAAGTTCTCTCACCACCACCCCTCCCCTGCACCGCCCCTTGGAAACTCTCTCATTGGTTTCCACGTTTTGTCCCCACTACCCTTCTACCCCAGCCTGGCACCTGCTGATGGGTCTCAGGTCGTGCTTCCCTTTCAACACAGGAACAGTTTTGCACCAGTTGGATCGTGCTGACTCTGGAACTCATCATCGGTCTGAAATCAGTGAAAGAAGGGAAGGAACTGAGTTTTAAATCCTAAGGGATTACACATATATTATCTTCAGTTCAGAATGTAATTGTTTTCCTCTATTTGAGCAAACGTTAGAACTTAAAAGTCAAGTTCAGAAATAAGAAAACAGAGCTAGTTATACTTTTGCCCATGAATTATTTTCTCCTTTCGCCCCACAAAACATTTTTATCTTCAAATTGGAATGAGCCATTTCTCATGAATTTAGAGAGTTAGCATGGATATTCCACATGAAAGCTTATACTGAATCTGAAAATGTTTCTGAAATTTGATAATGGAAGAAAAATAGTTGAAATATATATAGGTATTATAACTGCAGAAGTCTACAGCACATGGGGAGGCTTATTCCCCAACTTCTTATTCCCCAACATATATTACTTATGGAAATAATTTATCTTTCTATTTATCTTTTCTTGGTTTTTGTTTTTGTTTTCTTATTTTAGATATTCTTTATTTTTTTTATTGAATCATAGCTGTGTACATTAATTCAATCATGGGGTACAGTGTGCGGGCTTCACATACAATCTGAGATATTTTCATCAACCTGATTGACATAACATTCATGAGATTTTCTCATTTACTATGTGAAAACATTTTTGAT
>CAUYON010022853.1:0-24822 GCA_963573935.1 Arctocebus calabarensis | reverse complement strand
TATCTTTTTCTTTGGATTCCAGAATTTTCAACTTCTTTTTTTCTCTGATTTGTTTTGCCAGCTGTCGGATCTCCACCATCTCTTCATCCTCACTCTCAGACTCACTGTCATACTCTCCTGCTGCTGTTCTCAGCTCTTCTTCTTTTTCCAACTCTTCCAATTTCTTTAAAAATATAGTTGTAATCAAAATTAGGAGTGAAAAACCCAAGTCAATGTATATGGCAGTGTGTGTAACGAGCCTGTGAGGACAGTGCCATGGTTGGGTCCCCAGACGCCCAATCCTCATGCAGTGTTCACGTCAGGACCAGGCCCTGTGAGGGAGGCATATGGGCACCAGCCAGCAACACCCAGCCACACAAGCTCCATGGCCACCTGCAGAGACCAGCTCTCCCTCATTCCCTGATACCCTCAACAGATGCATGAAATAAACTCAGTTCTGAGAATCTGAATTTGAACCATAACCATTTATCCATTCTAGTATCACTGCGAACACAACCACACTGGGCACAAAGTCAGAAAGACGAAAATGAAAACCTGCCATAGGCACATGTGTCAGATCCTAATAAACCTCCTCCACAGGGCCCCAGAGGCCGCTATGCCCATGTCAGATTCATGTGACAAGCAGAGGCGGGAATCTGAGGGAGGCTGGGCCCCTAGGGGAAAGCTGTGCCATGGTAATGAGGGCTGGAGGTGGGTGGGCCACAGTGGTGTGGGGGTCACACCCAGGGCCATGCCCAGGACCCGAGTGAGTCACGGTGCTGCCACCAGCTCAGCCTTCAGAGCAGAAGTGAGTGTAAGGTGAAGGTGAGGCACTCAGGAGACAATGCTGAAACTTGAAAGCAATGGGAGAAGGGTATGTGGATAGATGGGCAGAAATGGAGGACACAGAGCACTTTTTCAAAAAGCTCAATTGAGGAGTAGAAGATAGGACAGCAACCGAAAGGACACTGGTTTAAGAATGTTTTTGCTTTTTAAGCTAACGAGAGACCCTGTGGACATTTCTATGCTCAGAAAACACAAGTAGGAAGGGGGTCCGAGGCAGGAGGGAGCCACAACAATGAGCAGAGCTGGGGAAGGAGGTCCCAGAACTGGAAGCCTGGGGCATAGCAGGGCTGCTGGAGGCGGAGAGGGGGAGTTGGAAGGGGCTGGAGCTACAGGGAACCAGGGGAGCCCATCGGGCCTCCATCTTCCAGCAATAACATTAAAAAGAAAAAAAAAGTTTTAAAAACCAACACAAACCTTCATTATGGCTGGATCGATAAAATCAGCTATATTATGGCCTTCCCAAATCTCTGGTATCTTATCACATTTTTCAGAAGAATTCATTAAATCCCAGTACTCTAAAGTTAAAATTAAAAAATTACATTTATAATAATTTTTAACATTTTCCAGTAGTACATATCCCAAATGCATCAGGAGTTATGCCAAGTCCTTCCCAGCATCGATATCCAGTGCTTGACACATTATAGCAGTGCCGACCTGTTCAGCTTGTATGTGTCCTGACAGCCACAAGGAAACCCTCCACCCCGGAGCCCTGTGAAGGTCATACGCAGCGGAGACTTGCACCCGTTAAGCCTGGCCTCCCCTTCCTGAAATTCTTCGCATGCAACTGGTGTTGTAGAGATACAAACACGTGCTTGCTTACTCTGAAGATCCAAAATATAATCATCTCCCATTTCCAGCTCAAGATCTCGTTCCTGCAAAGGAGAAAGAAATGGTTACTGGCTCTCTTTTATGAGCTGCCTCAGAAGCCCTGCCTCTCCTTCCGGTCCTCTCTGGGCCCTGGAGGGGAGACTCACCTCCGACTTCTAGAACAGTGGTTCTCAACCTGTGGGTTGCAACCCCTTTGGGGGGTCAAACAACTCTTTCACAGGTTTTGCCTAAGACCATCCTGCACGTCAGATATTTACATTATGACTCATAACAGTAGCAAAATTAGTTATGAAGTAGCAACAAAAATAATTTTATGGTTGGAGGGCACCACAACATGAGAAACTGTATTAAATGTTTGCAGCATTAGGAAGGTTGAAAACCCCTGTTCTAGAGGGAAAGCTGCCCCTGGCCTCTGGTGGACACCCCTACTTTTGCCACCTTCCCTTGGCCTTCAGCTGTGTCTGGAGCCTGCTAGGTGGCTCCTGTACCCCCTCGGCTCATTTGATACCCCTGCCCCTAAGAAAGCTGGGGGAAGGTTCGGTAACGTACCCTCTTCTTCTTGGGCTCCTCCACCTCCATTCTCTTCCTGCGTGCCACCACACCTTCTGGGATGAACGGGGGCCTCTCCTGGGAAGATATTATTGGAAATAGTGTGTGAAACGCCTGCTGAGTGAGAAAGAAACTTGAACAAAAGAAAAACTAGAAGCAAATTCTGCCTGCCAAAAAAATATAAGAACACGCCCAGATCAATTAAAGAAATAAAAAACATGAATATATAGAAGAAAGCACCCTTGTATATGCTGGCTTCAGAGCACACATACTAAAAATAAAAGCAAAACACCCTTGTAAAATGTTTTTCAAATGGACAGTAGGCCTCTGCATGACATAAACCCAGCAGCCAAAGAGAAAACCAGTTTTAAAATATAGTTTCCTTGAGGTTGAAAAAAACACAAAAAAATCAAAAGGCAAGTGACAAAAAGAGAAAAACAATACTTACAGGACACACAAGAATCCAATTTTCCTAATATAAAATTACAAATCAATGAGAAAAAGGGTGAACAATCTGATGAAATGTAAGGCCAGTAAGCACATAAAAAAATGCTCACTGCACTAATCATTAAAGAAATACCCAAAAACATGGCTCAGTGCCTGTAGCATAGGGATTATAGGGCTGGCCACATGCACAAAGGCTGGTGTTCAAAACCGGCCTGGGCTAACTAAACAACAATGACAACTGCAACAAAAAAATAGCCAGGCGTTATGGTGGGGGAGTGTAGTCCCAGCTACTTGGAAGGCTGAGGCAAGAGGATCGCTCAAGCCCAAGAGTTAGAGGTTGCTGTGAACTGAGACATCATGGCACTCTACTAAGAGTGACATACTAAGACTCTGTCTCAAAAAACAAATGCCCAACAATAATAAAATCAACTTCAGGCTTGGTGCCTATGGCTCAAGTGGCTAAGACACCAGCCAAATACACCTGAGCTGGTGGGTTCAAATTCAGCCTGGGCCCGCCAAACAACAATGACGGCGGCAACCAAAAAATAGCCAGGTGTTATGATGGGTGCCTGTAGTCCCAGCTACTTGGGAAGCGGTGGCAGGAGAATCGCTTGAGCCCAGGAGTTGGAGGTTGCTGTGAGCTGTGATGCCACAGCACTCCACCCAAGGTCACAGCACTCCACCCAAGGTGACAGCTTGAGGTTCTATCCCCAAAAAATAAAAATAAAATAAACTTAAAACTACTAAGACACCACGCGTGTGAAGATGTGTTAATTCTAGCACCATTTGTAATGGAAAGAAAATGTAAATCTTACAAGAATTATAATACACCTTCTTCCTTTTTTTTTTTTAAATTTTTGAAACAGAGTCGCACTTTATTGCGCTTGGTAGAGTGCCAGGGAATCACAGCTCACAGCCTCAGCCTCCCAAGTAGCTGGGACTACAGGCACCTACCACAGCACCTGGCTATTTTTTTTGGTTGCAGCTATCACTGTTGTTTAGCAGGCCCGGGCCGGGTTCGAACCCACCTGCCCCTGTATGTGGTAGGCACCCTAACCACTGAGCTATGGGCACCAAGCATATAATACACTTTCATTTGGTTGTTTGTTTGTTTTGCAGTTCTGGCCAGGGCTGGGCTTGAACCCGCCACCCCTAGTATATGGGGCCGGTGTCCTACTCCTTGAGCCACAGGTGCCGCCCTCATTTGTGTTTTAAAAACTTGGTCAGGTACAGTGGCTCATGCCTGTAATCCCAGCACTCTGGGAGGCCAAGCTGGGAGGATCCCTTGAGTTCAGGAGTTCGAGACCAGCCTGAGCCAGAGCAAGACTCCATCTCTACTAAAACAGAAAAGATAGCTAGATGTTGTGGCAGGCACCTGTAGTCCCACCTACTCAGGCAGTTGAGGCAGGAGGATTGCTTGAGCCCAGGAGTTTGAGGTTGCTGTGAGCTATGATGATGCCACTGGTAGAGTAAGATTCTGCCTCAAAAAAAAAAAAGAAAGAAAAGAAAAGGAAAAGGCCATGCACAGTGGCTCACGCCCATAATCCTGGTACTGTGTGAGGCCAAGGCAGGCAGATTGCTTGAGGTTATGAATTCGAGACCAGCCTGAGCAAAAAAGTGAAACCCCGTCTTTACTTAAAATAGAAAAACTGAGGCAAGAGGATTGCTTGAGCCCAAGTTTGAAGTTGTTGTGAGCTATGACACCACGACATTCTACCCAGGGTGACAGCTTGAGACTCTGTCTCAAAACAAACAAACAAAAAACCTGATTCTGTCTGGAAAACACTTCTGGAAGGAGTGAAGACTAAACAACAACAGGTCAGCCCTGCCCCAGCAAGCAGATTTCTCGGCATGTCCTCCTCACCATCCTCTCAGCTCTTCATACAGGGGCACATACTCCATGAGAGACACTGCAGCCCACACGCGGAACCCACTGTGCATGTGTGAAACAGGACCTGTGCGTGTACACAGGCCCACTGAGCTTATGCCACGCACACCCCGGAGGCACAGCACTCTCGGAGGGCCCCTCACCTTATCATCTCGCTTGTTTGGGATGGCTAAATGCAGTCGGTTCAGCACCTCGTTCACTTTATTGCCCTTCATTTTGGTTTCCACGCGATAAGCCAAAAGCCTGTCACAAGCCTAAGAAAGTAAAAACCAAAGCAGGAGTCAGGAGACAGCTACAGTAGCCCCATGCCACAGGCAGGTAGGAAGAGGCCACCTGAGTGTCCCCCACATGGCCTGCCCAGACTATAGGCCACATGCCCCTCACAACAGTGCTTGGGCAACCACAATCAGAAGTGCCCTTTTACTTGAGTCAAAATAACACAAAGTAGAAAGTAATCAGGAAAGCACATGACATCTAGTAGGAGACTGCCTTCCCCAAGCTATTTCTCTTTAGACTACTTTTTTCTCTTCTACTTCTGAACAGATTCTATAAAAATATTTTTCACTGTAGGTGTTGTAGAAACATTAAAGGTCCAAAGACATGACAGTCACTGTAAGTTACAACAGCCCAGAGGGACCTCTACGGCACCCCCTCCCTGTCTCCTGCCCGAGTGAGGTGGACATAACAGTTCCTAACCCTGACCCACCCCGTCCTACGGTGTATGCGTAGCTTCTCTCTAGCCATGACAAACATCCCCTCAAGGAAAATACTTTTCCCCACCACCAACTTTCTAAAATCAGGGACAGCAGAGAATGGAAGGTGAGGCAAAAAAGCACTGACCTCTGTTTTCACCTTGATGACGCCCTCCTCGGTGAGGGTGCTGGTCTCTATCACAGGGAATCCTTCAGCCTGCAAGTCCATGAATATTTTCTGGGAATACCAAGGAGAAGGTAGAGAGGCATTATTGACTTCCAGTTCTCTATGGAACAAATTGTATGTTCTGCAAACAAAGATTGTAAATACTAACTGTTCAACATCTGGGTCTTGTTTTTAACTCTTAAAGAATAAACATCTCCTAAAATGTTATTATTCTGTATCTTCTTCTGTGACCAAGAAAATATAAATGAGGTCAGGCACAGTTGCTCACACATGTAATCCCAGCACTCTGGGAGGCTAAGGCGGGAGTATCACTTGAGCCCAGGAATTTGAGGTTGCTGTGAGCTAAGCACTCTACCCAGGGTCACAAAGCAAGACTGACTCAACAAAAAAAAGAAGAAGAAAGCCTACAAAACTTAAGGGACTCCATTAAGTGAACAAATGTAAGTATCATGAGCATTCCAGAAGGCAAGAGGCAACAGAAAATCTATGTATAGGCTCAGTGTCCATAGCCCAGTGGGCAGAGCGCCACCCACATGCACTGAGGGTAGAAAGTTCAAACCTGGCACAGACCTGCTGAACAATGACAACGACAACAAAAAAATAGCCAGGTGTTGTGGCGGGCACTTATAGTCCCAGCTACTCGGGAGGCTGAGGCAGGAGGATGGCTTAAGCCCGAGAGTTTAATGCTGCTGTGAGCTGTGATGCCAAAGCACTCTACCAAGGGTGACCTAGTGAGATTCTTGTCTAAAAAAAAAAAAAAAAAAAAAAAGAGAGAGAAAGAAAGAGAGAGAGAGAGAAGGGCGTTTATGGGTATCATGTAATAAAAGAGGTTTTGTGGTCAAATGAGTTTGGAAAGTGAGTAGTGGAGAACCCATAATGTGGGGACTCCCAGGACATTCCCTCTGAAGCCAGCAACGCAGCCAGGCAGTTTTCCTGATGATGGGAGCCACAGCCAGCTCTAACAGGCATCTTTCCTGACAAGCACTTGAGAGTCAGGCAGTGGGATGGGGGCTTTCAGGTTGTGGCCCAGGCTGCTGCTTCAGTGGGTGGGTAAAGTTGGAGGAGGACTTAGCCCTCCAGGAGGTGGCGCACACTATCTTAAGAATCAGGGTACAGCAAGCCTGGGGCAGGTGAGAGAGGGTAGGAGGTGTCATGTTCTGTTCCCTGAGACCCAAAGTGCCAACAGTGTGCAGACTGGGAGACTCCACAGGAGCTATGGGGGAACCGGTGTGTCCTGACACCACGAGGGTCCTGCTCTCAAGGAAACGGCTTCTTGATCATTTCTGTGAGGCTGGTCTAGTGGAGATAATTCCCTCAGTTTTTATTCTTCCTTGGAAGGACTCTCTCTTCTCCCTCATTCCTGAAGGATAGCCTTGCTGGGTATAGCATAGGTTGGCTGGCCGTGTCTCTCATGGATAGTCTTGCTGGGTATAGTGTAAGTTGGCTGGCAGTGTCTCTTCCTGGATTGTCTTGCTGGGTATAGCATAAGTTGGCTGGCAGTGTCTCTTCCTGGATAGTCTTGCTGGTTATAACATAGTTGGCTGACAGTGTCTCTCATGGATAGTCTTGCTGGTTATAGCATAGTTAGCTGGCAGTGTCTCTCATGGATAGCCTTGCTGGTTACAGCATAATTGGCTGGCCGTGTCTCTCATGGATAGTCTTGCTGGGTATAGCATAAGTTGGCTGGCAGTGTCTCTTCCTGGATAGTCTTGCTGGTTATAGCATAGTTGGCTGGCAGTGTCTCTCATGGATAGCCTTGCTGGATATAGCATAGTTGGCTGGCCGTGTTTTTTCTTTCAACACTTTGAACATGTCCCATTCTCTCCTGCCTATGAGAGATTACTGCCGAGTGGTCTGCTGCTGGTGTGATGGGGATTTCCTTACCTGCAACTCCACGCTTTTTTCTTGCTATCTTTAGAATCCTTTGTCTTTAACTTGTGACAGTTTATAGTGTGCCTCAGAAGCGACTTTACTGGGTTTACTGTTTAGAAATTTTTGAGTTTTTTGGTTCTAAATATCCAGACCTGTCCTGAATCTTTAGGGAAGTTTTCTGCTTTCTTTTCTTTTTTCTTTGAGACAGTCTCACTATGTCACACTTGATAGAGTGCTGTAGCATCACAGCTCACAGCAACCTCCAACTCTAGGGCTTAATATATCCTCCTGCCTCAGCCTTCCAAGTAGCTGGGACTACTGGCACCCACTACAATGCCCAGCTATTTTTTTGTGTTGTAGTTGTCATTGTTGTTTGGCAGGCCCAGGGCTGAGTTTGAACCCACCAGCCCCACTGCATGAGGCTGGCACCCTAGCCGCTGAGCTACAGGCACCGAGCCTAAACACCCTTCTCAACTAGAAATGCACTCTGGAAAATGCTGCCGTGTCATACCCAGTATCCCACGGCCTGGAAGAGGCAACGTTCACTCCAATGGCACTGAGTTTCCTCTAATGGCCCAGAGTAAAAGAGCAGTCTTTTCCTAAATAATCACCTTTTTCAAAGGTTAAATGCATCAACCCATCAAATATAGAGATGTCTCTATATGCAAGAGCAGAGCAGTAGTTAGGACACCTGCGTTTTAGTTTGATACCAATTAGGCTTCTATAATGTCAAGTCACCAAATCACTGAAGGCATCATCTCAACTATAAAATGAAATCAGAATTAGTATGGCTAAACTCCTCCTTCTAAATTTTAGGATGAAACTCAGAATTACTAAGTAAAAAGTACACAAAATATCAGGGTGATTTACCTGATTGTCTTCAGAAAGTTCAGCTATTCTCTTCACATCACATTTGTTTGCTACAACTATAAGAGGCTGCACAAGGAAGAAAACAACAGAATTGTTACTCCCAGGATGCAGGATATAAGATGAAACACAATGCACCACACTTGCCTTGTTGACGAAGAGGGGCCGGATGTTCTGGAAGAGTTCTAGCTGTTCCTTTAGCCCGTGGCCACACTGCTCAGACAGATCCATCACGTACAGGACGGCGGCGCGCAGGTGGGCCAGGGCCGTGATGGCCTGCATCTCGATGGTGTTCCGATCCTCCAAGGGGTGATCCAAAATCCCTGGAGTGTCAACAACCTAAAGACCAGACTTTATCACTCCAAGGGCACTCCTCGCCAGGTACACTCCAGAAGTCACACCCACAGACCCAAACCACACCTCACAGGACCCGTGAACAAAACATGCACCCGCAAACTGAACACAGTGGATGCACACAGCAGGGAGAGAAGAGTGCACCCTCTTGGAACATTTAAGGGGGACCTGCAGAACTCAGTCAAGCCCCAGACCTGGAGAAAAATGATTCTTCTTGGCATCACTCATAAAATTAAACTGCACTGCATAGAAGACTTCATGCCTTTAAACAGCACATTTGCCATTTCTTTCCCTTTTTTTTTTTTTTGAGACAGTCTCACTATGTCACCCTCAGTAGAGTGCCATGGTGTCACTGTTCACTGCAACCTCCAACTCTTGGGCTTAAGCAATTCTCTTGCCTCTGCTTCCCATGTAGCTGGGACTACACGCGCCAACCACAACGCCTGGATATTTATTTTGTTGTAGCTGCCCAGGCCAGATTTGAACCCGCCAGCACCAGTGAATGTGGCTGGTGCCCTAACCACTACAGGTGCTGAGCCACAGTTGCCATTTCTTTCTTTTTTTTTTTTCTTTTTTGAGACACAGCCTCAAGCTATCACACTGGGCAGACTGCTGTGGCATCACAGCTCACCGCAACCTCCAATCCCTGGCTCCACCTCCCAAGTAGCTGGGACTACAGGCACCGGCCACAATGCCCGGCTATTTTTGTTGTTGTTGTTGATTGCAGCCATCATTGTTGTTTGGCGGCCCAGGCTGGATTCCAACCCACCAGCTCAGTATGTGGTTGCTGCCTTGGCCACTTGAGCCACAGGCAATGAGCCCACAGTTGCCATTTCTAATGACAGCTGAGAAACAGTACAAAGAGGATTTCATTGTATGCCAATGCAATGCAGAAATCCACACCAGCAGCTGGGACTTCCCCTGAATTTTGTCAGAGAATCTGAACTGTCCTGACAGGTCCCAAGTTCACACAAGCTTCCTCTATGGTGACGGAAAGATTCCAAGTTATAAGTGACTCAAGGAATCTATTTCTTCTCCACAGAATCCTCCCTAGAGGATGCTGCTCACAGCCGACTCTACACCAAGTACTCCATGAAATACACAGTACTTAAGTTGTTTAGAAATCATCACAATCGAAGTCCATTAATAGCAGAGATGCTGTTCTGTCTACAGAACAGACTCTCACCTGCCAGCGCAGATACTTGTAATCCATGTGCCCAACAAACAAAGACTTAGTCGTGAACGCATAGGGCTGGACATCCACATCTGCTCTCGTGACCTGAAATGACAGTTAAGTTTGCACGTTACCCTGGGTCTTGCGCCCCCCCCCCCCTCCCCGTTTCCCTTCTGTGCAAACAGAGCAGCTGGGTGTTACCAAGACTCAAGTCTAGTCAAAAAAAAAAAAAAAAAAACACGCAGGCTGGACAGGGTGGCTCAGGCTTGTGATCCCAGCACTCTGGGAGGCCAAGGCTGGAGGATCACTTGAGCTCAGGAGTTCAAGACCAGCCTGAGAAAAAACAAGACCCTATCTCTACTAAAAGTGAAAAACTAGCTGGACATTTGGTGGGCAACTACAGTCCCAGCTACTCAGGAAACTGAGGCAGGAGGATCAACTGAGCCCAGGAGTTTGAGGTTGCTGTGAGCCACGGCATTGTACCCAGGGTGACAGCGTGAGACTCTGTCTCAAAAAAGAAACAACACAAAAACAAAACCACAAAGGAAACCTTAACCAACTGAAATGCCTGAGACAGCAGATACCAACTTTGACAGAGGAGCAGTGTGAGGCCCCTCCTACAAAGTACTGGGCAGTGGGACGGTGAGCCAGGTCCTGCAATGGAGACAGAATGCTACCACCTCCTCTCACATTCCTCATTCTTGCCCTACCACCCCCGCGCTGCCCAGAGCTATGATGGTGAAAACCTGTCTGTGCTGTCCAAGCAGGGCCCACCAGCCCTCACCGCTAATGGCCTCTTGATATGTGGCTTGTGTCTGAGAAGTTGAATCTTCCATTTTAAAAGCAACTTGGGCCATAGTCCACTGTACCGCCCACAAAGCACTGGCCACCATGCAAGCTCACCACTAGAGGCACTGGAAACCCCCGTGAGGACTTTGCAGTGCTGTGCCTTGTGAAGGAAACACAACCTGCAGGTCTGCCCAAAGCATGCGCTCTTGGCACCGAGTTCGCCACACTGCTGACAATTTTCCCAGCATGTGAGGTGTTCCAGCTATAAATTCTCATTTTAAGCACTTTTCTTCTTCTCTGATCTTTGAACTCAGCCAAATTTTCCTGAAGCACTAAAGTACTGAGTCCTTAACCGTCACGCACGAATCCTAATTAATAAACTCACCCACACAAGGAAACCCAGCAAATCACCTCACTCAGACCACGGGCATACAGGGACGGTGACAAGAAGCTAAGGCCTAGGACCCCTAGACCCCCTGTGGGCTGGAGGCCCAGCTTAGCAAGTGCCACCTGTCACGAGCCCCTGGCATGGCCACCACCAGGATAGGTCGGTAGCATGACCCTGCATGTGTCAAGCCACACATTCATGCAGTCCTGTGAGAGCACACACCAGCCTCAGCTCCCTGAAAGGAACACAGGGGTCCACACGGTACACCCTGCAGACCAAGGCACATGCACCCAGGCCATCCTACACCCACCTCATCAGGACACAGCAGCATTGTGACCTAAGGTGGCCAGATCCCCTGCTGTATAATCAAAAGCAGACCAACCTTCCTCGTTAGTACAGTGGTGGGGAAAAAGCCACCAGACGGACCTTATTGATGAAGCTGGACTTCCCGACGTTCGGGTACCCACACAGAAGCAGAGTCCTTGTATTTGGATCAATAGTTGGCAAACGGGATAAATGCTGCCGCACTATGAAAAATTTCAAATTAAAAACTTAAGAAAATCAAAGTTTAAGAATGCTTGAAATTTTCTCTTCAACTTAGTCACACTCCAGGCCTGTAGTTATATTGCCCCATGTTAACTTTTATAACACAAAAGTGATGGCCGAGATATAAATGAATGGAAAAGGATTAGCTGCAGAGACAGTGGTGCACACAGGTGTAGGAACAGTACTTCCCAGGTTTAACTAAGCAAAGAATCATATTCCTAGACCTTACCCAAGCCAAAATTTTGACTCAACAGGTCAAAAGTGGGGCCAAAAACATGTGTGGAAGTGTCTGAGGATACTCATTAAGGGATATACTCGGAAACTAGTACTGTGAAGCCTGTATGCATGGCTTTCCCACTACATCAGGGCTGTTCTGTTTCATCTGCAACAAATAGGTCTCCTGGGCAGCAGCCCTGACTACCTTGAAAACCACACTGGCCTGGAGTAAAGCACTCTCAAAACATCCAAGCATTGTAAAATTTGTTAAAAATTATTTAACAAGCTCGGTGCCTGTGGCTCAGGGGGCTAAGGCACCAGCCACGTACACCTGAGCTGGTGGGTTTGAATCCAGCCCGGGCCGCCAAACAACAATGACGGCTGCAACCAAAAAATGGCCGGGCGTTGTGGCGGACGTTTGTGGTCCCAGCTACTTGGGAGGCAGAGGCAAGAGACTCGCTTGAGCCCAGGAATTGGAGGTTGCTGTGAGCTGTGATGCCACAGCACTCTATCCAGGGTGACAGCTTGAGGCTCTGTCTCAAAAAAAAAAAAAAAATTATTTAACAGGTGCAGAAAGAGGGAGAGCAAAACCGGAGTCAAAATCATTTGTAGTGTGAAAACACATGCATGAAAGAGGACAAGTGACTATCTCAACAAAATCTTACTACAGTTATTCAGAAATTATCCTACTAAGCTTTTAAAAAACAAAAATGTCAATAGGTAAACCTGTAAGCTGTTTTATTTTTATAGACTTTACAGTATTTTCTCATGATTTCTGCCTATGCCTTTTCTATTAAATATGAAAAACATAAATTTTCGTTCTTTTTTTTTTTTTTTTTTTGTGATAGAGCCTCACTTTGTCGCCCTCAGTAGAGCACCATGGTGTCACAGTTCACAGCAACTTCAAACTCTTGGGCTTAAGCGATTCTTTTGCCTCAGGGTCCCAAGTCGCTGGGACTACAGGTGCCCACAACACTCAGTTACTTTTTGGTTGTAGTTTTCATTGTTTAGCAGGCCTGGGCTGGGTTCAAATACACCAGCTCCAGTGTATGTGGCTGGCTCCCTAGCCACTGAGCTACAGACACCACGCCCATAAATTTTCTTAATCACACCCTTACTTTGTAAGCATTGTTAAGTGGTAGGTATTTTTTCAACAATAACTACTTTATGGCTCAGTGCCTGTAGCTCAGTGGCTAGGGTGCCGGCCACATACACAGGGGTTGGCAAGTTCGAACCTGGCCCAGGCCTGCAAAACAATGACAACTACAACAACAACAAATAAAATAGCCAGGCATTATGCCAGGTGCCTGTAGTCCCAGCTACTTGGGAGGCTGAGGCAAGAGAATCGCTTGAGCCCAAGAGTTGGAGGTTGCTGTGAGCTGTGATGCCACAGCGTTCTACCGAGGGCAACATAGTGAGACTCTGTCTCTAAAATATATATATATATGTAAAAAAAAAAACAATAACTAGTTTATTAGAACTTCTTACAGGTCAGACGAGGAAAACTACCCTGATGCTGTCAACTCTGCATGTCAGCACAGGTCCAGGCTGGTGGAGCGCCTGGCAGGCACGCACCTTGCTCCAGGTACTCCAGGCTCTGCTTCTGCCTCTTGATCACGGTGCACATGCGTCCAAGCGCAGCCCGCTTCAGCTGTTTACAGCGGTACAGAGAGTCGCCATACTTCATAAGCCGCACATAATCTTTAGCAACACTTAAAACATAAAAACTTTCAGTTTTTTTCACTTTGATAATAACTTAAAAGGCACTATAATAAAAAAATATCTTACTTGTCCACTAGATTTTTGGCAATATTTATTTGTCCAAGGGCCAACTTGTAATGGTCCTTGTCGTAGAGAATATTCATCAAATCAGCGTAGAATGGGTGGATGTCCTGTAACACACACATAGAGTCACTCTGGTCTGACATCCTCCTCCTCCTTCCCCCCAAACCTGTGGCATCTCCTCCCCCGCATCCTGCAAACGTGGCACCATCCCTCAGTCTTTAAGTCCTCCCAACTCCTGCTGCCCTCTGCTCTCAGGACAGTGTTCCCCCCTCTCCTATCCCCAAGTCAGCAGGACTCTGTAACTACCACTCCATACAAACAACCCATGAGCTGGCATAGGACCTCCCACAGCCATTCTCCCTCCTATGCTTCCAGGCCTCTTGCAGTGCTGAGGGCTGGCCACCCAACCCAACTGCAACATGGCACTCAGTGGGCTTCCAGGACCACCACCTGTCTTCTTCTCCATCAGCCCCTCTGAGCTAGCTCCTGCTCACAGCCCAACCCTAAGCATTCATGTTCCTACCACACTCTTCTCCCTACAACCCCTTCTAGGTGACCTCAGAAGTCTGCTTACATCTCCAGGCCAGACCTCTCTGGAGCCCAGTTTCCTGACATTCCCACCTGGATGTCTCACATGCACCTCGGGACCAGTGCATACAAGTGGGGTCCCTTGCCCACTGCTCGTCTCCGCCTTCCATCTTGGTGAACAGCAGCTGCACTGCCAAGGCACTAAGGCTGGACTTCAGCATTCTCACTACTGCTGAGGCCCACGTCCAGTCTACATTTCCTGCCAGTGCCACCTCTCAACCCCTCCCTGCTACACCCATCTGAATCTCCAGGATCCTCCCATTGTACGCCAGGATCAATGCACTGATCTCCCAATGGTCTCTTTGTTTTTCTCTCTTCCTTCACCTATCCGCAGTCACTATTCTGGGGCAGTGGCCAATCTAGGCTCTCAGGCTGCACAGCTGATCCCACAGCCTTCACAACTTCAAGCAACCCTGCAACCAGTCCACCCTACACTCAGTTTCTTCTGCTCCTGCCTTGGGAGGAGCAGTCGACTCAGATATGCAGCACAGGAAGAAGCTCGGCTCTCTGGCTTAATGCAGAAGTCAAGTGACCTCTTTTTGCCAGTGAAGAAAACGGTCAGAGCAGAACTGACTATCATATCATCAGATGATGAAGCATTAAGACTACACATGGTGGTGGACCCTAAGCCACTGACCCAGATTGAGCTCAAAGGAAAAAGCAGCCTTGGAAAGAGCAAGGAGGAAGGTACAACCCAGGTGAGCCAGAGTGCCACCAGCGGGGCCTGAGCATCTGAGTCACAACTCATGGCTTTCACACAGCGTGACCCGGCCTCCATGAGCCCAGCCTGAGAGGACTCTGCTGGGCCTGCTTAGATGGGGCTTGGCTGGAGAAAGAGCACTAAGGAATCACGGACCCGTGCTCTACCCCACCTCTGTGACTAACTTCTAAGCAGCACAAGTCATTTCTGTCAAATGAGAACATCAAACGGGTCACACGCTGACTCTCCCAGACTCACATTTAAACCATCAGACATAACCACACAAGTCCCCAGAGACACTTACATCCAATTTGGGGAAATCTGTGAGAATTTGTGAGAGTCTGTCATGGTAATTCTGTTGAGTAAATTTGACTTTTCTCATGTAAAAATGTCTAATTCGATGTATTTGGTAATGTTTATGGATAACTGTTGGAGTCTTTCGTTGAGTCTTCGATAATGTCAGGTCAATAAAGTCCTGCAATTAAAGAAAACAAAATACAATTACAACAAAAGTGTCTACTTTTCATCCACTTACTTAAAACCTTAAAACACTACTATCTAACAGTACTATACATTTAAGACTATGAAAATTTACTTTGGCTGCAGGTAAAAAATAAATGTCACCCTGTGCTTTCTTGGTGCTGTCTTACTTCCAAATACCCATAGACTTTAGTGAAGAACATGAAACAACCCTTGAATTTCAATTTTAATATATATACCTTTGACTTTGAAAATAACAGGTAAGGCTAGTGCCTATAGCTCAAGCCACTAGGGCACCAGCCACATACACTGGAGCTAGCAGGTTCCAATCCAGCCCAAGCCTGTCCAAAAACAGCCAAAATGACAACTGCAACCAAACAATAGCCAGGCATTGTGGCGGGCGCCTGTAGTGCCAGCTACTTGGAAGGCTGAGGCAAGAGAATTACTTAAGCTCAAGAGTTTGCTATGAGCTGTGACGCCACAGTACTCTCCCCAGGGTGACAGCTTGAGACTCTGTCTCAAAAAAAGAAAAGAAAATAACAGGTAAATGGGTGGCGCCTGTGGCTCATCGAGTAGGGCGCCGGCCCCATATACGGAAGGTGGTGGGTTCAAACCCGACCTCAGCTGAGCTGCCAAACAGAAAAATACCCTGGGGATTGTGGCAGGTGCCTGTAGTCCCAGCTACTCAGGAGGCTGAGGCAAGAGAATCGCCTAAGCCCAGGAGTTGGAGGTTGCTGTGAGCTGTGTGACGCCACGGCACTCTACCCAGGATGATAAAGTAAGATTCTGTCTCTACAAAAAAAAGAAAGAAAAAAAGAAAATAACAGGTAAAACTAAAATCCTCTGTTTATAATTTCCTAAGAGTCCTAAGTGACTCTCTAGGGGTACAAGAGACTTTTGCTCAAGCTGCCCAGTGCACATAGTCAGTGCTTCTCTTTAAAAAGACAAAGAAGCCACCCCTGGGCTACCTCAGTCCCTTACTCCTGCCCATACAAAATAGTTGAATTTCCCTTGAACACTAATTCAACAATATCAATCATTTCCCACAAAGGATGATAGAATACTCAGGTGCTGAAGATAAACTAATAGGCCAGGCATTGTCCCTTCGAGAAACTCAAGGTCCAGTGGCAGAGCGCAGGAAACAGTTAACACAGTCTGCCAAGAACTGCAGTGCTAGACACCCACATGTGTGCACCTGCAGACCCACACAGGAGATATCTTCTACCTTCTTCTCCACCCAGTGGAGTTTACACATTCTTTTTTTTTTTTGTAGAGATAGAGTCTCATTTTATCACCCTCGGTAGAGTGCGGTGGTGTTACACAGCTCACAGCAACCTCCAACTCCTGGGCTTAGGTGATTCTCTTGCCTCAGCCTCCCAAGTAGCTGGGACTACAGGCACCTGCCACAACACCCGGCTATTTTTTTTTCTTTCTGTTTTGCAGTTCGCCGAGGGTTTGAACCTGCCACCTTCGGTATATGGGGCCGGCGCCCTACTTGATGAGCCACAGGCGCCGCTGCCAGAGTTCACACATTCTTAAAGGGCCAGTTTGAAAGTTACCTACTTCACAAGGATCCCTAGACATTCCTACTTACAGAGCTACATAGTCTTCTGTTCTTCCAAACCCACATATTTCCTGCCTTATAACGACTGCAGTTATTTCTAGATTGAAGTGAATCCTACATTTTCCTGTTGTGATTTACCAAAGGATTATCATCACCCACCCTTTAGCCAGGTAAACTCCTCTATTCTCTGAAAATGCAAACCGTACCACAGAGCACAGTAGATGGGACAGTGTACTACTGATGTGCTTTAAAGTTGTCTGCAAAGGTCAATCACATGAACACAGTTTACATGATCCAAAGAACTCTATCCCAAATAAAACAAAAATCCTCCTGCATATTCCCTCAACCAACGTGAGAGATGTATGAGAAAGTAGCATGAGGACAAAAAATACAAAGTTAAGACATGATTCCTACACTTGAAAGCACTTCAATCTAGCAAGAGATGTGCCAGAATGATTGTCAGCAGACCTGAAAAAAGACAGAAGTGGTGAAACAATCCTATAACGAATGCGAAACAGAAGTTCCTGACAAGCCCATTCTAGTGTTGAGACTTGAAAAAAAAGGAGAGGCTGAAATGAGAACACCCCTACCTGCCCTGCACTGCTCAGGGGGCTCCTGAGAAACACGTGTTGCCGGGATGTGCTTTGCACAGTAATTACCACCCAAATAGAGCATTCACTCCATGAAAACGTGATTTCTTAAAACTCCTAATACTCAACGCCTTTTGG
Source organism: Arctocebus calabarensis (assembly GCA_963573935.1). Taxonomy (NCBI): domain Eukaryota; kingdom Metazoa; phylum Chordata; class Mammalia; order Primates; family Lorisidae; genus Arctocebus; species Arctocebus calabarensis. Next base: position 7,355 of record CAUYON010022853.1, on the reverse strand, counting down.
ACTTACTCTTGCTATACCAACTAAAGTAGTAAAAATTTAGCCTTGCCCTGCCCTGTCTTAAAAGAACTTCGTTCCCAAACCCAGCAGTGCTAAATTACGACAGGGGAGGGGACTGCAGTGAGCTCAGAATCGGAAAGCTCGTTACCCACCAAGGGACCCTCCACGCACGTCAAGGTCCCTCTCCACACACCTGCCTGGACACTCTGGCACCCCGGTCTCAGGGGGTACCCCAGTGTCTGCCGGACTTTTTTATTGAAACAGTCTCACTACGTCGCCCTCGACAGAGGACCGTGGCATCACAGCTCACAGCAACCTCCAACTCCTGGGCTTAAGCGATTCTCTTGCCTCAGCCTCCTGAGTAGCTGGGACTCCAGGCGCCCGCCACAGCGCCCGGCCATTTGCTGTTGTCGTGGTTATTGATGTCTAGTTGGCCCAGGCCGCGTACGATCCCACACGCCCGGTGCATGTGGCCGACGCTCGAACCACTGAGTTACGGCGCCGAGCCGTGTCTGCCAGACTTTGGTGTCAGGGGTGCGCGATCTCTGGGACCCCCAGTATCTGGGATGCATCGTGGTCTGTGGGGGCCTCGGTCACGAGGAGGCCCAGACCTCTGGGGTGGATCCTGGTCTCTAGACGTCCCCAGCCTTCAGGGGTCCCTGGTCTCTGAGGCTCCCTTCCCCGCAAGGCCGCCCAGGAGGTGGGGCCCGCCGGTGGGGGCGGGCGGGCAGAGACGACCCCTGCCCAGACCCGCCCGGGCCTCCTACCTTGGCAGACGGCACCACCGTTATCTTCTTGAAGTTGTAGTGCGCCATGCCGGCTGAGCAACACGAGGGCACGGGCTCGGCTGTCGGGACTTCCGCCGTCGGGTGCAGTGACTTCACTTCCGGTCTCCCATCCGCCCTCGTCCGTCACCCCCGCGGCGCCTTCTTGCTGCACAGCGCCCCCACCCGCCCCGGAGGTCCAACGCCGAGTCCGGCCTGGAGAGGGACACCGCCGCTAGGCAGAGGCCCAGATGGGCAGCCTCGTGGATCTCTGCACGCGGTTCAAGGCCTTCAGCGCCCCGCCCTGGGCCACGATTCTCGGGTCCAGGGTCCCGGGGTCGGAGGTTTGGGCGTCCTGGGGTCTCGGTTTGGGGGTCAGGACTCCGGAATATAGGGGCTTGAAGGCCCTGAGGTCAGGATTTTTGGACGGCCCCGGGCCTTCGGGTCCCGGAGGCTGGGGCATCATAGGTTTGGAATTCCCCGCATCTGGGGCTTGGGAAGGCACAGCTTTAAATGGAGAACAGCACTTGACGCTGCCGAGGCCCGGTAGGCACAATCACTTCTCAAACCGTGAGGGCCGCGCTGGGACTTGGCAGCAGAGCCACAAAGTGCCCGCGTGCGCGCTTCTCTGGGTGCTGTGCGCCCGCCCCGCGCCCCGAGTCCACTGTCCTCACTCTGGAGGGGGAGACAGGTGCTCGTGTCAGATTGAGTGTGAGAGAATTTTAGAAATCCTACCAATAAAAGCCGAGCAGTCTTGATTCTAAATTCTCCCAAGAATGACCGAGTCATTTGCCTAAACTTCAGTGATCTTTTCAGGGTGCCGAAACTGAGCTCAAGCCAGTGGCCAGGCCCACCCTGTCCTCTGAGCCTGCCTTCCTCTTTTGCAAAATGGGGAAAATAACGCCCAGCCCGAGGGGGTCTCTGGCAGCTAAGCAAGATGTGTAGGCAGAAGCACAAGATGTGAGACCTGGAGGGAGCAGTGTTGGTGCGAGTCATCGCACCTTTTATTCCAGACTGCCATTGGGTTGGTCCAAGGTGATGACCTGAGCATTGCTGCAAGTGTACTAAGTGCCACTTCTCCAGTGTCCCCCTCAGGAAGCTTGTCATGCCCAACCCCCAGGTGCAGGGGTGAGAACTAGCACAGGAGGAGAGGGGACGTGGAAGAGTCCTCACGGTGCATCTGTGAGCAAGACATTGGGGACATATGTGTGGGAAGCACAAGGCTACTTACCAGGATCACCTGCTTTTAAATTTGAGAGCCACCAAGCCATCTGTGCAGGCCCAGATAGCATGACTCACCAGGCTGGAGCCACCATGTGTGATGTGCACCCACAGCACCTACGCATTCCAGTGTGGCTTCTCGGAGGCACATGTGTTCCCAAACACAGGGAGCCATCCTCTGTGTGCGCTGCTGGTCCTGTCTGGGGAAGCCAAGCTGCCAGGCCTTTTCTGAGGACAGTTGGATGAGCTACCTACAGCAGAGGGAAATGCTGGAGCTCGACCTTTGTGGAAGTCTTCGTTAGCGGGACTCCTGGGCATGACGGCCTTGGCTATGGACGGGACAGGACTGCAAAGCACATGCCAACACAGAGCCTTGTTTTTCCAGCCCTATTTGTGAGACTGGTCTGCTCTATGCTGCTCCTCATTGGTTCTGACTGATGGAAGATGCAGCTTGCAGTGGACTCTGTGCTAGGCGAACGTGACTCTTGCCTAAAGGAGACTCCAGGTGAGACATCATGTCCACAGTTACTGCTATCCCTAGGAACTGTGCTCTGCCCCTCTTCAAGCTGCATCACATGCTGCCTGGCATCCAGAGATGTCCTATGTACATCTTGACTCCCAGAGAGACAGCCACCTCTGCACGGTCTGGGACTGTCTTCTTCTTGAGGAACTCACCACTGGCAGCATTGCCCTGAGCATCACAAGAACTGTGGAGCACTGCAGATTGGAAGGGGCTCAAGTACATTCCTGGTGTGGCCAGGGCCATGACATTTGGAATCTGTGGCTTCTGCACCACTCAGGTGGCCCTTCTGAATCACAGTGCTCTCAGATGCTGTGCCCACACTAACAGGAAAACTAGAGGGGGTGTCAGGGGGAGGCTGCTCCATGCAGGTGCGTTGGGCCCTGGAGTGAAGAGATATGAGCCACTACCAGGAAACCCACTGCAGTGAAAATTGCAGCTGAAGAGCCTTGGAGCAGGCAGGAAGGTTCTCTCAAAGCTGCAGGATGTGCACCCTCCAGAGCCAGGTTCCCACCTGAACTATGGCCTCCTGGTGTGAGGGGAAGTGAGCTGAGTCCACATGTGTGGTCTGTGTGTGTCCATGTCTCCAGTTGTTGTGAGTGGAATTCACTAAGAGTAGGGCAGGCTCGGCACTCATAGCTCAGTGGTTAGGGCACCAGCTACATGTACCAGGGCTGGCAGGTATAAACCTGGTCTAGACCTGCTAAACAACAATGACAGCTACAACAAAAAAAATAGCCAGGCGTTGTGGCAGGCGCCTATAGTCCCAGCTACTTGGGAAGCTGAGGCAAGAGAATCACTTGAGCCCAGGAGTTTGAGGTTGCTGTGAGTTGTGTCACCACAGCACTCTACCAAGTGTGACATAATGAAACTCTGTCTCAAAAACAAAAAAAAAGGGTAAGGCTGAGAACTCTGCTCATGCGATTTTCCCTTAACATGACACTGGACATTCAAGAGAAGGGGACTTTCACCAGAATGGGATTTACCTAACAAGTGTGTTTTGTTTATGTAACACTAGTCAACCTGATTCTGTGAGTCTTGTGGAGTTTCATTCCTTTTTTTTTTTTTTTTTGGAGACAGAGTCTCACTATGTCACCCTTGGTAGAGTGCTGTGGCATCACAGCTCACAGCAACCTCAAACTCTTGGGCTTAAGTGATTCTCTTGCCTCAGCCTCCCAAGTAGCTGGGACTACAGGCACCTGCCATGACACTCGGCTATTCTCTTTTCTTTTCTTTCTTTTTTTTGAAACAGAGTCTCACTCTGTTGCCCTGGGTAGAGTGCTGCAGTGTCATAGCTCACAGCAACCTCAGACTCCTGGGTTTGAGCAATCCTTTTGCCTCAGCCTCCTAAGGTGCTGGGACTACAGGTGTCCACCACAATGCCCAGCTAGTTTTTCTGTTTTTTAGTAGAGATGGGAGTCTCGGTCTTGCTCAGGCTGGTCTCAGAACTCCTGAGTTCAAGGGATCCTCCTCCCTCAGTCTCCCTGAGTGCTGGGATTACAGGTGTGAGCCTCTGCACCTGCCTTCTTGTGAAGTCTTCAGCTGTTTGTCTTAACTTCATGGAGCTACATATCATTAGTGGACAGCAGTGTGGGCTACAGTTCAGGAGGAGGAAGATCTCTCAGAGGAGATTCCCCAAGAGTCCCTTGGGCATCAAGTTGAGAGTGTGGCTTTTGTGTGTGTGTGTGTGTGTGTGTGTGTGACAGTTTCACTTTGTCGCCCTCGGTAGAGTGCTGTGGCATCACAGCTCACAGCAACCTTCAGCTGTTGGGCTTAGGCGATTCTCTTGCCTCATCCTCCGAGTAGCTGGGACCCCAAGCGCCCGCCACAACACCTGGCTATTTTTTGTTGCAGTTTGGCCGGGGCTGGATCTGAACCTACCACTCTCGGTATATGGGGCCGGCGCCCTACTCACTGAGCCACAGGCAGTGCCAAGAGTGTGGCTTCTTTTTTGAGAGCTGGCTCCACCTCTGTGATCCTGGGCAGCTATTTCAACTTCACTGAGCCTCTATTTCTTCACCTGTGACTGGGGGATAATAATAGTAACTACAGAATAGGGTGAGTGTAAAGCTAAAATAAGACATGAAGTATTTCCTCAGTGCCTCACACCTGACAATTGTGTGAGAAATTCTATCTTACTGGTTTCATATTATTATGTGTTATCTATGTTCTTATCATTCCTTGGTTATGGTAACATTCCCTAAACTTTTGCTCCACTCATTAAGTTCTCATTGGACCTGAACAACCGCTGGGAGCCTTGTTTGCTTCTCTCGACAGCACCGTGAGGTGGAGTGACCATCTCCACGTGATGGGTGAGGTTGCTGGCATGGTGAAGCTGAGCACCTGTTCACAGCCACATGGCTGGCAAGCAGCACAGCTGTCGGTGGACCTCCACACCACCTTCCAGGGTGACTTTGGTCTTGGATTCCTTGGAGTTATGACCGTGTTTGCATTCACAGGATGTTGCCATGCTATGAGAGCCCTACCCTGGCTGGGCCTTTCTGTGGGAGCACGGGGCACCTGCCCTTGGGACCCAGCAAGTGGCGGCCCCAGCGGTGCCTGTGCTGACCACTGTGTCCTTGCTCTGGCCAAAGCTGGTGATAAGAGGAGTTTCCCGCACCTCAGCCGTGAGTCATTCCAGCAACACTGTTAGAAGCATTCTTTGAGTTCTGCTATTTCACAAAGGACCTTCAGGTTTAATGGCAATCTTGCAGCTTCTTTTCTAGAGGAGACTGGTGACTAAAAAATAAATGTTAAGAATCTGTATATTTAGGCTTCTATGATCAATTTCCAAATGATCCCAGACCTCTGCAGGCAGAATTTCTTAAGATCAGCATTCTGGGCCACACCCCAGAAGAAACTCAAGATAGCAAAGACTGTCTAAGCCTCTGGGTAAGAGCAGAGCACCTAATTTTGATGATGTGATGTTATTGCTGAAGTTTAGCAGTTGATGGTGAAGGTCTGCACAAGAGAACTGTGAAGTTCTTTTTTTTTTTTTTTGAGACAGAGTCTCACTTTGTCACCCTCGGTAGAGTGTGGTGGCATCACAGCTCACGGCAAACTCCAACTCCAAACTCCAACTTAGGCGATTCTCCTGCCTCAGCCTCCCAAGTAGCTGGGACTACAGGCGCCTACCACAACACCCAGCTATTTGTTGTTGCACTTGGGCCGGGACTGGGCTCGAACCTGCCACCCTTGATACATGGGTCCCGCGTCCTACCTACTGAGCCACAGGCATCGCCCAGGAACTGTGAAGTTCTAATAGCTTCAGTTTCCAGAGGGAGGAGGCTCAGAGGACCTCCCTATCATAGACTCCCAGACAGCTAAGTCCCTTCACCACTAAGCTTTTTTTTTCTTTTTTTTTTTTGAGATAGTTTCACTTTGTTGTGCCATAGTATCATAGCTCACAGCAACCTCAAACTCTTGGGCTCAAGTGATCCTCTTACCTCAGCCTCCTGAGTAGCTGGGATATAGGTGCTTTCCACACACCTGGCTAGTTGTGGAGACAAGGTCTCACTCTTGCTCAGGCTGGTCTTGAACTCGTGAGCTCAAGCAATCTACCCACTTCAGCCTCCCAGAGTGCTGGGATTACAGGCATGAGCCACCGGGCCCAGTCTTCACCATTTACTTTTTCATTTATTTATTTATTTTAATTAAGTCATTTGTACATAGATCATACATACATTTATGCCTTTATGAGATTCAATGTGTTGATTATTTGTACAAATTGGAGTGCTTACATGCTACTAATCAACATAACTTTCACCTCATTTACCCAATTACAGCATTAAGACATTTGTGTTCTACACCTGACAGATCCAACTTGTACTTGCAATATGCTCCATAGGTGTGGTCCCCCTACTAACCCTCCCTCTATCAACCCACCTCCCTCCCTTCTCCCCTCCCTCCGCTTCCCTCCTACATCCTAGGCTATAGTTGTCTTTCATTTTTTTCATATGCAAGTATGAGTGATTATAAATTGGTTTCACAGTAGTACTGAGTACATTGAATATTTTTTTCTATTCCTGGGATACTTTACTAAGAAGAATACCATTTACTTTTAATAAAAAAACAATATTCCCTTATCAAGATATGTCAGTCAGGATCATCCTAGCTGTGCTGCAGTAATGACCTCGTGTCTCAGCCACTGCTATGGGCTGAACTGTGTCCCCCAAATTCATAGGTGGCAATGGTATATTTGGAATCAGGCATCTGTGAGATAACTAGGCGTGGAGGGCATCTATAAGGGCCTAGATGGGTCAGCTCCCTGGAAGAAGAGACAGCAGGAGCCACTCTCCTGCCATTCTGCAGGTGCATTGGAGCAAGGCCTTGCCAGAACCCAACCTGCAGGAACCTGGACTGGAACTTTCAGGCTCCAAAACCATGGGGAAGTCTTCCCCAGAGTTGTTGATGCATTTGTGAAGTTCTGAACTGTGGAATGCATGAACAGAAGAGGGTTTATTTAGGAGATATAGGTTCCAACTTTCCAGTCAAACGCGTTCTGGTACCATCATCCATCCCTAGTTCACACCCCCACTAGCTAGTGCAGGTGGCTTCTTTATCATAAATGTCACTCACTTGAAAATGTCACAAATGGGGCAGCTCCTGTGGCTCAGCGAGTAGGGCGCCGGCCCCATATACCGAAGGTGGCGGGTTCAAGCCCGGCCTCGGCCGAACTGCAAAACAAAAAAATAGCCAGGCGCTGTGGCGGGCACCTGTAGTCCCAGCTACTCAGGAGGCTGAGGCAAGAGAATCACTTAAGCCCAAGAGCTGGAGGTTGCTGTGAGCAGTGTGACGCCACAGCACTCTACCCAGGGCGATAAAGTGAGACTCTGTCTCTACAAAAAAAAAAA